>AWOL01S0069153.1:9295-41712 GCA_000715115.1 Nicotiana otophora
ATATATCAAATAATGTAATTAAGTAAAGGCTACCATTTACACAAGTAATTCATGCTTTTGAGTCTTAAACTATCCGAACTTTAGCATTAATAATAGCTACACACGGAATCTCGTCACCTCATGCGTACGTAGCCCCCACAATTAGCAATAATTATTTAATTTAATCACCTATGGTGTAATTTCCCCTCACAAGATTAGACAAGAGACTTAACTCGTCTTGCTCCAATTTAATCCACTAATAGGCCTTTTCCTCGATTATCTAACTTCGATTGGCTCGAATCTAATCAAAATTAATTCGATACAATCACTAAAATTTATAGGAATCAATTCTATAAGAAAATACTATATTTTCAATAAAATCCCGAAATTTATTAAAAATTTGTCTGTGGGGCCCACATCTCGGAATCCGACGAAAGTTATGAAATCCGACAACCCATTCAATTACGAGTTCAACCATACCAGTTTCACTCAAATACGACTCCGAATCGATACTGAAATCTTAAAAATTCGTTTCTATGAGATTTCTAAAAAATTTTAAATTTCAATTTCAAAACACAAATTTATGGTGAAAACAATGATATACTTGTATATGTAGACCAAATCCGACTTAGAATCACTTAGCCCAATATTTTTTCCTTGCAAATCTATCAAAAATCGCTTCTGCTCAAGTTCAAGTTCGTCAAAAATGGCAAATGTGACGAATGCCTTCTTTTATAAACTGCCCAGGCAGCCTTCGGAATTGGGTCTCGATCGTGGCTCTCGAGCCTGGGCTTCGGTCATGGCCTCGATCATGGCCTCGAGCTTGGGACTCGGTCATGGCCTCGATCATGGCCTCGAGTCTGGGACTCGGTCATGGCCTTGATCATGGCATCGAGCATGTGCCTTCGATTGTGACCCTCGATCTTGGGTCTTGATCCTGGCCCTCGAGCCTTGCCTTCGACCATGGCCCTCGAGTTGGACCTTCGATCATGACCCTCGACCTGGACCTTCGATCGTGGCTTCGATACACAAGCTCGAGCCTGAGCCTCGTCAACCCTGGGCTCGATCACAGCCCATAATGTCCAACAGAAGAGGAAAAATTACAGCAGCTTTTTAAGTCCAACTTTTGATCTGTTAACCATCTGAAACTCACCCGAGGCCCTCGGGACCTCAACCAAATATACCAACAAGTCCTAAAACATCATACGAACTTATTTGAAATCTCAAATCATATAAAACGACGCTAAAATCATGAATCATGCTCCAATTCAAGCTTAATAAAATTTAGAATTTCCAACTTCTACATTTGATGTCGAAACCTATCAAATCAAGTCCGATTGATCTCAAATTTTGCACACAAGTCATAAATGGCATAACGGAGCTATGAAAATTTTCGAAACTGGATTCTGACCCCGATATCAAAAAGTCAACTCCCCTGTCAAACTTCCCAACTTTAAATTCCTATTTAAGTCATTTCAAACCTAATTTAACTACGGATTTCCAAATAAAATTCTGAACACGCTCCTAAGTCCAAAATTACCATATGGAGCTGTTGGAATCGTTAAAATTCTATTCTGGGGTCATTTTCTTAAAATGTTAACCGAAGTCAAACTTGTCATTTTAAAAGCCAACTTAAGGAACCAAGTGTTTCGATTTCAACCCAAACACTTCCAAATCCCGAACCAACCATCCCCGCAAGTCATAAATCATTAAAAGCACATACGAAAAATTTTATTTTAAGGAACGGGGTTCTAAAAGGTAAAATATCCGGTTGGGTCATTACATTATGCATATATAAAAATTGATCGTTCAACAAACATGTAGGACTCCCATAAAATAATAGGCATTGTGAAATTAAGTGAAAGAAATACTCTACCTTTCTAAGGGGTCCTATATGCTCAAATTCATCTAAAAAGCACAAAAACGGGTATTAGTGATGAAAGAAATTAATATGAAGTCACAAGTGTTAGTGAACGACCGGCGATGCGATATAGGTAATTTGAAGCTTATACTAGTTATACAAAATGCAAGGACGGATCAATGTGTTATTAGTTATGAGTTCACATAAACGGATGAACCCATTAGTTTTTGTTCAAAAGAAATTTACAAAATTATCAATAAATATTTGACAGTAAACTCTAATATCATTATAATCTTACCTTGAAGTCATTGTAGGAAACCATAAACCTTAAATACTGAATCCATCTCAGGCTAAATCGGCATGGACATGGAAATTAGCATGCAAACGTTCACGCTGAAATGTCTTAAGGTTATGCACGCGGTTAGAATCCTATACTGGTTGAAGGTATGAAGTGTCGTCTATATATATGATAATATTGAACAATACTCAGCTCCGACTTTTGGACTTGAACTATGTTCGAGGTTCATTTTCTCAATTCATGCTTAAGTGAAACAAAATAGTAAGTATTTGTATACTTTCCAAACAACAATTAAACAAAATATCCTTTTTTTTAAAACTTGAATTTCACATATGAAACCAACATGGGATACGCATAACAGTACCTGAAAACATTCAATGGTGTGTCTAACAAAGTATCACCAAGCAATAAGATTTTACCATACCAAAAACACTGCAATATCTTTTACATCATGTAACAGAACAGATGTCCTGACCAAAATATTTCATGACAAAAACAATAAAGAAACATAGAAAACTAAATATTCTGACCTCTAAACCTATAAAAGAACGATTCAAATGAACTATACCTTATCTATACACATTATAACCGACGAATAACTTATTTTCTTAAATATACATAAGCTCGTAAGAACTTGAAAATTTACAGGAAAAACTGTCAAACTTCACTGCTCAAACACATCCAACTTCAAGTTTTTCGCCGTTAACCTCAGCGAAACTGTGGAAACACGTCTTAGCTCGAACATGTTATCTTCTTTTCAGTTGCTTTTAGGATACCATCACCTGTTTTTCAATGCTTGCGTCAACTTTGTTGATACCTTTCTCTGCAGTCAATTTATCAGCTGCTTCGTACGATAGCTTTCGAGGCTTTATAGTGCGTTTCTGATTAGCAAAAGTTGATTTAACAAAAACTGGTGTTTTTATTGTTTGAGTTTTGTTACTTTTAGGAGTCTTCCTTGCTATCTTATTGGCCATTCTTGGAGTTGATTGAACAGGAATTCGGCATTCCCACGGACGAGCAGCAATCCAGCGATCCGTCCAGCTCCAGCCCCAGTTAGCTTTGCTGATATCATGATTACTTGATCTGAATATTGGGTTGGAATTGGCCCTCCACTGTGAAATAATATGTCAATCAGTGATGACTCTTGTTTTGGAATGACAATGTAAATGGTATATAATCTAGAGAATCATATCAACATTAACATGCCTGATGAGAAAATGCATATGCCATAGTTCGCTCCCGCTTCACTGCTGCTTCTTCTCTCTGGTGTATTCTTGCTAGAACAACTTCCATTGTTTCAGGGCCACCACTCCACTCTACCTGTCAGCCACTCACTCATGTTAGAGAAATAACGAAAATTTAATACTCTCGATCTGTCATTTTTTTTTAAGTGACACTTTCATTTTTAGTCTGTCCCCAAAAATCGACACATTTTTATATTTAGGAAAAATTTAACTTTAAACTTCTCATTTTACTCTTAATGAAATGATTTATAGTCATACAAATGCTTATGGCTTCTTTAAGACACAAGTTGTAAAATCTTTCTTTCTTTCTTAAACACTGCAATGCGCCTAGTCGAACACCATGACATAAAATGGGAGGGAGGGAGTACTGCATAATTCAGGGCTAAGTCTATGCAAAAAACTTGTTAAGGTAAACTACTCAAATGTTAGAACCCTTTGAGTGGCAAATCTAATTAACATGAGTTGAAATCCACTTCTTCCACTGCTGTCCTTTTCTATTGTCATGGAATACTTGCTAAATGTACATATGAATTTATGCAAGTTTTTGGCTTCCTTTGCCGCTTTCACTTTCTACTTTTTGCTTCACATAATATCCAAGAAACAAAAAGATAAAATTATAGTATGATTCCTAATCCTTTGCAATAATTTGTTTTTCAGGTAAATTGGGATTCTCAATAACCTAGTATAATCCCAATAGTGGGGTCTGGGAAGGGTAGTGTGTACGCAGACCTTACCCCTACCCTAGGGTAGAGAGGCTGTTTCCGATAGACCATCGGCTCCCTCCTTCCAAGAACTCTCCACCTTGCTCTTGGGGTGACTCGAACTCACAACCTCTTGGTTGGAAGTGGAGGGTGCTCACCACTAGAGCAACCCACTCTTGTCAGAGAAAGAATATAACCGACTACTTTGCCATTAAAGAACCATGGTTGTCATGTGTTTTAGATAGTT
Organism: Nicotiana otophora; assembly: GCA_000715115.1. Classification (NCBI taxonomy): domain Eukaryota; kingdom Viridiplantae; phylum Streptophyta; class Magnoliopsida; order Solanales; family Solanaceae; genus Nicotiana; species Nicotiana otophora. The sequence continues at coordinate 13,626 of AWOL01S0069153.1, forward strand.
CACTAGGTGTGAACCAAATGCAAAATGAATTAAATTAGAAGATGCGTAAAGTTCATATGTCTAAGCTTCTAATGTTAGATCTCTGACAAACTGATTCAAACTATGTTACGCGGACTCTCCAAAATGCTGACATACCCGTATCGGATCCTCCAAAAATACACTACTTTTGGAGGTTCCGACACACACCTGGAGACATTTTCGGAGAGTCCGAGCAACATAGGATTCAAATATATTATCATTATCATACACATACTACTTAGACTGTTTTTCTGATTCTTTTTATATTTTTTACTATTAACCAATTTCCATGCATCTTATCTTCATGTAAGAAAGACTAATCACAGGTAATTGTGTAGTTAACTCAAAAAAAAGTTTCAGAAACTTGGGAAACATTTAAATGATCCAACTCAAAACTAAAGTTCATAGGAAATATCTTTTTTAGGGTGAATAGAATTGGTACTAGCTAAAGATCATAACCAAAAAACAAGACTCTTGAGAGCAAAAGAGAAACTAGCAAATACAGGTTTCAAGGTTTCAATAACTTATGATATAAAGCTACTATGAAAGCAGAACTTAAGAAAACAGCTAAATTCTAACCTCTACGTTATGAAGCTTTGCCTCAAGCTTCAATTGATTCTCCACCTTCTTCTGCTTAAGACGCCCTTCTACTACCATACTAACACGGCGAGCTCTAATCTCAGTTTGTATCCTGTTCCATGACTGAAGATTGCTCAAAGTTGCTGAAGCTTGTTTTTTCACTGATGAGCCTTGTGTCATAGACTGTAATCTTGCTATTCCTTTCAAGCAACGTAAAGTTTTCCTTGCCTGAAAAGGTAGAAAAAATCTATTCAACTTAAAGAAAAGAGTAAGTAGCAATTTCTTTGGAAGATTTGAAAATAAATCTATCTTGCAAGATAACACAAATAGAAACCAATATAAAGTTTGAAGGGATACATTCAGAACAATAGCAACAAGAAGTACATTTCAATCCCAAACTAGTCGTGATTGGCTATATGAATCCTCAATATCCATCCCACTGCAGTGAACAATACATTCGTCTCTTTATTTAGGGAAAAAAATTCAAATATATGCAGCATTTTTTTGGAAGGGAAACCTTGGCGTAACTGGTAAAGATGTTGTCATGTGACCAGGAGGTCACGAGTTCGAGCCATATAAACAGCCTCTTGCAGAAATGTAGGGTAAGGCTGCATACAATAGACCCTTGTGGTTCGGCCCTTCGTCGGAACCCGCGCATAGCGGGAGAGTAGTGTACCGGGCTGCCCTATATGCAGCATTTTTTCAAGTAGATTCATTCCCGGTCTAAGGGTCTATAGCTTCAGATTTTGAGTCATCCAACATCAATGCTTTCTTTTCACTAATAGATCAACTGATCAACAACTATTCTTAATACAAATGGACAAATTCTGTGTTTTCCTTCAAGAGTGTAATCCTACTTTACAATATGGTAAAATTGTTTTGGTATGAACTGCATCATTTAATTTTCCCATTCCTACATTTTCTTTATTTCTTTTCTGGTTGATCAGGTGGCGACAAACGACAAACTTAAGCTGTGACACACCTACTGAAAAGATATAAATAAAAAAGGAACAAATATCAATTGCCTGAGTATGTTCTTCCGTAATTGGATTATGTCCTAAAAATATGTTGATTTTCAAGGAAAATACATCAGCAGAGAAATTCACTTTAAGAAAATATAGTCTTATTAAGAAGGAAATCATGAAACAACATCTATTTTCTTTAATCTTAATACAACACTGTGAGTTTACCACATATGCGCGGAAAGCTGTCTGAATCTTTGTGGCCGCTTTATCCTCAAGAGGCATTTCCAGTTCCCTGTGATTTTTTATAGAAGCGCCACTTGAACTCCTTGACGGCTCTTTCTGAGAGTTGTCGTCCCCCATGCGTCCAATAGAAGTTCCCTGTCTCAAGAAAAAACTACGAATCTCATTGATCTTGTCTAGTTAAAGGAGAAATTTTGATACAAGTAACAACTAGGGAAGCTTACCTTTAATCTTTTCGATCTGCCATCTTTTGCTTTCCTCAAACTGATTACATTTTTAAGACAGTATCCAGAACCCATTGCAGATGCTTGTTATATATATCTTACTCTGCAGGGCGAAAGAGTATTAGTTATGAAGTTTGTAACTTTTTCATATGCCACATGCCCACATCTAATATATACTTGAATCAGAGGATAGAAGACAATGAATATATTTCAAATGATTGTGCATCAGGAAGGAGATTTGGACTTTCAAATACAACTTTTACACATGGAAATGTGACTTGAACCAAAAAAATTGAAAATTAAGTAGTCGGCAACTCTCAGCTGTATGCAGTTATTTACTTTGATTTGTTTTACTTTTACTTCTCACTTTGGTTAGGCAGGATGGTGGGAGATTTAGTAGGATTATACTCTCTCAAGGAAGGTACAAATGGAGCGAAATGGATAGTGAGGATTTATATAAGCGACCTCAAGTAGCTTGGAACTCAAGCGCAATTGTTATTGTACACTCTCCACAATGACAATACCAACTGGAAGAAGTTTTTGCCATGTCTGATCATCTCTTCCAAAAATCAAGCTGTATATTCGCGGATCCATTATTTTCAATCACTACGCTGAACAACCTATGTCAAAGTTATGCAATATAATCTATCCAGCATAAAAAAAGGGGCAGCTCGGTACACTAAGCTCCCGCTATGCGCGGGGTCCAGGGAAGGGTCGGACCACAGGGGTCTATTGTACGCATCTTTACCCTGCATTTCTGCAATAGGTTGTTTCTACAGCTCGAACTCGTGACCTCCTTCTCACATGGCAACAACTTTACCAGTTACGTCAAGGCTCTCATCCAGAGGCTATCCAGCCTAGCACATGTTATATTATAGGGAAGCAAATTATTTTCCTCGAATTTTTCATCATAATTAAATTTTCAATTGATAGATTATACAGCACATTAACCAAAATAATACTTAATGATCCGACACCTTGCATCTATCATCACAAAAGTAAGTACTTAACACATTAGCTACTTCTTAATGAAACTCTTATGCTAGCAACTAGCAAAAGATGGTCTTAGAAACACTGATTGTCAAGCAAATGCAAAGATGATTGTCCAACCACAATAGGAATAAACTCTCAAATTCCGCAATGTCCGGTTCTGTAGTAGAAATCACCTCATATACACAGCATTCCATATCCTAGGCACGAAGCTCCTCGTACGCGAAACTTATATAACTATGTAACAATATCTAACTGGCTCAGATCTATTCATAGTTGTCAGAATAAGTGTATCCTCGCACTCGCAGGCCTTCTATTTGAAACTAATTATTCCCTTGCAAATCATAGATGACTGAGAGGCAACACTAAAGGTGCCTTAAACTGTATTTCAGAAAATTTCATCAAACATTGCTTAATATCTATCTACAGTCTTATCCATGATCTAACAAGCATTACTCCATATAGGTAGTAGAAGACTCCGTAAGCAGAGATGGATCCAAGTATGAATATCGCTGCACCCAGTGGCGGAGCTAGGACTACATACAATAGAGATTCAAAAAATAAATACTAGAAATAGGATTTGAACACGTAATCTAAAGCAACTTTTGAACTCCTTTTGCCAGTACACTAGAATATTCCCTTATGCCAAGCGGACTCAAGATTTTTTTAAAAGGACAATCCGGTGTACAAAGCATCCCACATTCACACAAGATCCAGGGAAAGGCCGCACCCTAAGGGTTGTGATATAGATAGCCTACTCTAATGCAAGCATTAGTGGCTGCTTCCACGGCTCAAACCCCTGACCTATAGGTCATACGGAGACAACTTTACCATTACCTCAAAGCTCCCGTTCAAGGATTCAAGATTTTATACATATAACAAAAAAGAAACTCATTTTTCCCTACTTGAGCGGTATAATTTTCCGCGAAGGAAATTCAATTGAACCCCTCACCATTCACCAACACCTAGCTCTCTGACTCCACCCACTACTTTTTTAGGAGAAAAGGTCGAATTTGTATAAACATATAATTTTAAGAATTTCTTAACTACACACACATATATAGAAATTGAACTAATCGTGGTTCAATCCCACCCGTTGCCAACTATATAAATCCGCCCCCGAGTCTAAAAAAAAGAGAAGAAAACTTCTGCAGAGCTAATAATCCAATCAGCTAAACACTACTGTTGATTTCATCAACATCAACACACAGATAAGGCATTTCTCTTAGAATTTTGGTCAAACAAAGAGTACCCCCGATATATATTTACACCAGAAACAAACAAGAACAGATAAAAACACAAACTCGAAACGTATTACTACTACTATTATTATAACAACAATTACTAGTCTCAGTCCCAAACAAGTCGGGATTAGCTATATGAATTCTCACAGTTTATGTTTATGTGCTTAAGGTCAACTCATATCATTATTACACCAAATAAAAACAAAAGTGAAAAATAAGTTCTCTATGTTTTCACCGGCATATAAATCTATGATAAGGTACAACATAGGAAATAATTAAATTGTGGGTAAAACAACATACCACAGAGGAAACTTTGACATGTAATAGTAGACAACCCTTGTTATCAAATGGGTAATCTTGAAAATACAAAAGAAAACTGGGCGAGAAAAGAGAGTAGTAATGATAGTAATAGCAGTTGTAAAATAGTATCAGTGGAAGAGAAGAAATACTTGAGAAATGTGTGTGTGTGTGTGCGGGGGGGGGGGTTAATTATACATTTTGTCAATATGTGAATTTGGCTATGGTCCCTCAGCTTCACAACAGATTAGGATTTTTTTCTAACAGCTTAGATCGTTAGTAAATATTGTATTGTTATTTTAAATATAATATTTATTTTGATTGTTACTTAAATTTTATTGTATCGTATTATTAAATATATCGTTACGTAACGACGAAAAATATCAATTTATGTAACGACACATTTGATGTGATCACGTCATTACCTTGTTCTTTTTTCTCATGTTGCCCTTTCTTATTATTAAATAATCTTATTTCATCATTTATCTTATTTTTTTATATAATAATTTTATCGCTTACCCTACTTTTTCTTTGTAATATTGCAAATTTATTTTCATATTGCTAGTGCATGATATCGCAAAACGACGACAAATATACAATCGATCCAAATGTTTTATTAATCAAAACAATACAATATAATATAATATAATACAGGAAACAATACGTAACAATCATCCAAACAAACTATAAAAGGAGTTGAACGTGAAAAGAACAATAGAATATAAAATCAGGTTTTATGTATTAGGAAAAAAGCTTACTCTTCCCTCAATCAAAGGGGTTTAACAACTCAATCAAATTTTTATTTCTGTAGTAGTCAACAATGCACTGCTACAACGACTGCTTAACAAACAGCCCACAACATGGCTTTAATTGGGAAGGCCTTTCTCTCCTGAAATGATTCCAAATTAAATATCCTTTTAAAGTGAGTAATTCGTGTATAGTAATATTTTTCATTATTAATTATCGCATAATAGTTTTTTCATAATTAAACATTATATAAAAGATTTTTATATTACAATAATTGCATAACTAGTATGTGAATTAAACGCCCTTTAAGGTTTAGAGAAAGCTACACAATACAGTAGCTCTAAAAAATAAAGCAGACATATTATATAATTTTATAAAATAATGTATAACATAAAAAAATGTGCGTATTTTATAAATAATCAGTATATAATTTTATATATTAGCTAGCGAATATAATTATTTTTAGCTGATCGATCAAATGTGGTACTTGCCCCTAAGGTTTAAGCTCTCATCCCACAAAAAATTCTCTTTCTTCTCTATTATGAGCCCACTTTACTCAAAAAAAGTCTTTAAAAGGAAGAAAATGTTCATAAAATTGCCAACTATTGAAAAGTCAAAGCTTAAAAGTATATAAGAGAATACTCATGATATGATACCTATCAAATTAAAGCTTTGAAGCGAATGCTAATTTTCAAGCAGTCGACATCAATCATTAAGCTCAGTAGGGTAGTACTAAAATAAATGAAGACAAATTATGTCAACAATTTGATAAAATCAAGAGTTACTCACTGTGGCAAGAAAATGAGTGGAAAAATAGATCATGTTTTTTTTTTAAATTTTTCCAAAGAATGGTATTTTTTAATTTAAAAATAACTTAACTTTTAAAATTTGAGATCACAAATTTTGAAAGTTTTTCTTTCTTTTTTATACCATGTATCCAGTTAAAGTAATCACATAAAATAAGATAGAGGAACCAGTAACTTAAGAGGGTAATCATATCATTTCAACTGAGGTATGAAATGATAAGAGTGGCCACAAAAAAACTGACTCAAACGAGAAAAGAATTGCCCTATCAATCATCAAGCAAGAACATATATATCTGTCAAAATTTTAAATATTGTTATTATTTGGGTTAGTTGGTTAATATTTTAGTAGATCATTATTGATATGCAATACTGTAAAGTTTAAAGGTGGGAGAAAAGATCATGCTCAATTCTCTGGGCCCTCGACCCTACAAAAGGAAAAAGGAAAAAAGAAAAAAAATGACAGTATCGTCACTTTCAAAATAATAGTCGTAAAAATATATATTTTTTGTATATATACACATTAGGTATGTTACACAAAAATTATACAAATTTTATAAAAAAAATTTGCTACCAAATGTAAGTAGTTTCTAACGCGGGTTAAAATTGATGATACCCAAAAAAATAAAGAAATGGGTCCAAGGCAAAATAAGACTTGACAATATATTGGTCCCGGCGGGGCTCGAACCCGCGACCTTCGGCTCATAAGACCAACGCTCTAACCAACTGAGCTACGGGACCATATATTTGTCAACTAAACCTTTTATTTATTGATAATTTGATTATCGCCTCTCACAAAATATGTACCAGTTCCAATTGTCAAATAAATTTTTATTTGTAATTGTGTTCTATATAATAAATTAAACTAGTCTTTAGAACCAATACATTTTTCTTACGAGTACTATTGCTTCTCAGTTTATTGCAAAAATGGGTGTTCTAAATGGGTATCAGTAAACGATAATTTGACAATTATAAATTACATATAGACAAAAAAAAGTTAAGAACGACAAATCATTTTGACATATCTAAAAAGAATTGAAAGATCTTGCACATATTAAGGTATTAATTCAAAATAAAGCATAATTTTCTCGTATGAATAGTCCCTTATTTATTTTGTTTCTTAAAATTCCAGCTCTAGCATTCAAAAGAAAATCCACGTCTTTTAAGCTGAAGAAGAATGACCAAAGTTCACATTTCTAATTTCTCAACCACAGTATAAAACAATGCGAAGACAGTACGTAAATCTATCATTTTGACATTTTATCGCTGTTATTGGCTTTTCACTGATTCCAATCGTACTTATAATCACATTTTTGTCATTAATACAAGTACATATCTACTACACATAAATATTTGTTAATCATGCTTGTTTAGTTCTTAAATTATAATGATCCTTTGGGTTTGACAATGTATATTTTTCACCTTCTTAATGAAAATTTACGAGGAAACAAAGTCGTGGGAATGTTCAAAACATGACAAATTGCTCATTCCCTCTTTAAAATGGTTATAATCCTTCTCGAGTGTACTTAAAAGAAAAATGCGCATTTTCTTTAGCAAGAGCAAAGATACTACAATTTTCAGCGCACTATTATTCAGGTTAAATAAATAAAAACTAACCTTGGATACAGTCAAACGTCATTCAAAAAAACTGTTAAACTGGATTAAGGCATGCTAAAAAATGTTTAAATGCACAGGGTATTAAAACGACAACAATAAATTAAACAACTGTCTCCCAAATGAAAAATCACAAAATTAAACAAGAAACAATGTCTCCCAAATGAAAATTACAAATATAATTACTACAAATGCTCCATTAGAATCTTGTCACTATATTTTCTTTTCGTTTTCTTTGCCACCAAAGGTTGGTCGGATCAAGTGCTGCTTTGTGAGAATATCTTGAGAAAGATCAGCTTCAGACTGCCACATCAAAACTGACAAACCACATCATCACATGTACGAGATCAACTACGCTTCCCAATCCGCAAATCATCGGACTACTTCTCAAAATTGCATCTCTAAGACGAAATCCAACGTCTCTGCATCTTTTAGTTCACAGAAAAGTGTTTCGCAGATAACACTGAGGTCAGACCTGGGCTAGTGATATCCCCTTCCCCTTCCCCTTCCCCTTCCCCTTCCCCTTCCGCGGAAACCCCTTCCCCTGCCTCTACCTCTTGTACTTCTCCCTCCATATGACAGACCTTGAAAAGCCCTGTCAACAAACTGGTTCGGCATGCTACCACCTCCCCGGCCCTTCTTTGGCGCAGAACTACTTGAACCATTAATTGCACCAGCAGGTCGTTTGACTCTGGCGATAAAGAAATAGACATAAACTAGGTAAGATGAGAAAGCATATGAAAGAATAACTAGTGAACGTCCTAAAAGAGCATAAACCGCTGTTACGAAGTCTTCCATATCGAACGAGACTTTGAAGTAAACAACTAGCAATACAAGTCAGTAAATAACAAAATAACAGGGGTAACTCAGAAAAATCTATGTTTAAACAGTTAACATTCAAGACCAAAAAAACATCTAGAGATGATAGACACACAGTAAAGCAAGAAAACCTTTATTTTTGTACTTGTCTATTTCTTGGGTCATGTCTTTGTGCTCTCTTTAAATAGAGCTGGAATAGTTTAGCATGACCAAAATCATGAACAAATGTAAAATGCTTTCAGATGATTGAACCGTGTATCCTATTGGATACCAAGAAATCAAGCAAAAGAAAACATAGAATTCCATAATAACTGGAGGTTTATTGTGGGGCTAGAAGCTAGCTTTTCAGACCATTGATAGATGTGCTGAAAGCCTGAAACTGGAAACCTATCAGAATGAAAGTGGGTTGAGCCACTAAGCATGGGCTGAAGGAAGAAAGCTTTCATATCTACATCGACCATTAACAATGGAACCTTTGGTTTGAGATGTATCACTATTCCTAAGAGACGTAGAAAAGAATAGCAATAAATTATCTATTGAATCCAAATCAATGTAATACTAAAGCAGGGATGGGATTTATACCCAACATCCCATTTCACTAATATGATATATTTCACCATTCGGCCAGTTGATTGTCCATGCAAAAATATTAATTATGAGACCAGAAAAGTTATATAAACTAGTGTAACCACATCATCTTTCTGAAGTTCAAACAAAAACATACCCAGTTGAACTTGTTGATGGTGCTGTAGATTTCACAACTTCCTTCCATGAAAGGTTGATTTTTTTGTCCCCGATGAATGAAGGTGTTTTTGCATGTAGTGGCTGAATTATCAAAGATTATAATTGGTTCAGGACAGTCTCGCATAAGCAAATTTAAAATGTGTGTCTGTATCTTAAAATTCAGTTTGCTTACCTGAGCCATAGACAGTATATTATTGCAAGTCCTCAGCCCTGTAGTAGTATTCTGCTTTTGAGCCTTCTGCAGAACCAAAAAGATTTTACTGCTCGAATAGTGCACTATTAAGTAGCATTTTAAGAATAATCTGTTAAAACCTGGAGAATGCACTCACGAGTTTTTCCTTTTCTTCATCAGATTTAGCAGCAGCAAGTGCTTTATTGTGCTCTGCCATCCCCTGAGTCAATTTCTTAATGGTAGCCCTAGCAAGCTCTTCAAAACAGTTTAACCTGAATCAAATACCAAGTAAAATCAAGACTTACAGGATTGCAAGCACAGTAAGAGCCCGTTTGGCCAAGCTGCCAAAAACTGCTTATTTTGAAAAGTGCTTTCCGAAAAAGTACTTTTGGAGAATAGTAGTTTGTGTTTGGCCAATTCATTTTAGACGTGCATTGTGCAATATTTGATAAGCAAATTGTGTTTGGCCAATCTTTCTAACAAGAACTTTAATATACGAAAAAGGACAGTAAATGTTCAATTTACAATTAGTATTATTTGTACAAGAGAATTGAATTTATAAGACATAAAGTAAAAATATATATTTAAATATTTTAATCAATATGAAGTATAGTTATTCCAAGATATAATATTGGTAAACGGTACTCCCTCCGTTCCAATTTAGGTGAACCTGTTTGACTGGGCACAGAGTTAAAGAAAAAATGAAAGACTTTGGAATTTATGGTCCTAAACATGTCAAAAAGGGATCCAGAGTATTTGTGTGGTTATAAAAGCTTATCATTAAGGGTAAAATTAGAATTTTAAGCTAAATTGTTTCTAAATTTAGAAAGGGGTCATTCTTTTTTGAACTGACCAAAAAGAAAATAGATTCACATAAATAAACTGGAACGGAGGGAGTATTACTTATTCTTTACATGACAATTTTAACATATTAATATACATCATTTAGTATAAATTAAAAATTTACTCCATAAATTCTACATAAAAAAAGAGATCTTTTAATCGTAGAGAAATTATTCCAAAGAAGAATACGAAAAGAATAAAAAATGATGGAAATAAGAAAAATAAAGAAATGGATGGTAGAAACAAAAAATAAAAAGAATAAATTTAAATTAATGAGGGATAATTTGAGATATGTAATTTTTTGGAAAGGATATTTTTCTCTTGAAAAAATTAATTTTCTAGTTGTGCTTCTGTTTCTTGGGAGAAGCTAGAATTTGTAGCTTCTTCCCAAAAACAAAAAAAAACTGCTTTTGCTGGTGCTCAAAAGCACTTCTTTATTTTGGCCAAACACCTTTAATTTCCAAAAAAGTACTTTTTTGACCCAAAAAAAAGTACTTTTAGCCTCCTAGAAACTTGGCCAAAACAGGCTCTAAGTTACAACAACAACAACAACAACAACAAACCCAGTATAATCCCATAAGTGGGGTCTTGGGAGGGTACCCCTACCTTGTGAAGGTAGAGATGTTATTTGCGATAGACCCTCGGCTCAAAGAAAGCATGCAAGTGAAGTAAGTTATAAGGATAAAAGTCTTCCAAGTTCCAACATATGAGTTTGACATAGTCACTGACAAAATCCAATCAGTTCCCTGAACATCTAGAGCCAACCATAGTTTGCAGCGCACTGAGGTTCCGATAGCTTGCTTAGGGAAAAGGTACACTTCACTAGTCTCATCTTTTCTTTGTGTTTTTGGATTATTTATTGGGAATGGTTTTTGTTAATTTCTTGATTGAGTTTATGATGTTATGGCAAAATTGTGATGTAGGATCAATGAAAAGGAAAAATAAAGAAAGCATACATAATGATTGATTTAGCATAGGAAACGACAAAAACCTCTAGGACGCCTCTCATCCACTCAACTCGACTCAACTCATCTCTCTCTCTATCCCCCTCTCGCTCTCCGCCTCAGCTTTTTCACCATCCATTCAGGTATGGTCTCCAGCTTCGCACACTCCTCTTTTCCTCCCAGCCCTCAAGTATTATTCTCCTTTTCCTAGGTCATTGCTAGTCTCATCTTTCTCTTCTTTTTCCTCCTCCATACTTTTTTTTTTTTGGATAAAGAAGTGATTTCAATAGATGGCATCAAGAAGATGCAAGAAGTACATGATTTGGCATTTGAGCTTACAAAAAATATTCCGGCTCCTATACTTAATTGGCTAAGCCAGAGCTAAGGAACTAATGAAATCCAAAAGATGATCAATATTGTTGATAGGGTACAGTCTAGACCAACAGAACAAATTGACAATACACATAGCCTTTAAAGAACCTATAGAAGTTGAGTTTCCATCAAAACATCTCTTGTTTCTCTCTGTCCAAATGCACCAGAAAATACAAGCAGGGACCATTGACCAGATTTTTCTGATGGCTTCATCAACTCTCCATAAACTCCAGCTCTTATAAGCGTTCTTGACTGTGTAAGGGATGACCCATTTGAGACCAAAAAGGCAAAAAAACATGTACCGTACGTCTGAAGCCACCTCACAGTGTAGGAGCAAGTGGCAGGTACTTTCAGCTTTCTTTTGACACATGTAGCATCTGTTAGGTAACTGGAAGTTCCTTTTCATCTGGTTATCTTGTGTGAGGCATGCCTCATATAATGCTGTCCAGGTGTAACATATAACCTTTGGTGGCAGCTTAGTTCTCCAGATAAGTTTCCAGGGCCAGTTATCTATCATGGGATTACTAGAACACATCTGTTGATATCCCACCTTGACTGTGTAGATGCCTCCACCATGATTCCCCCATTTAAGTCAATCCACAACTTGGGAGTTAACATTGCTTTGTTGTAGTCTTGCATAAAGGTCTAGCAGCTCATTTATTTCCCAATCATGCATGTCCCTTCTGAACTTCAAGTCCCAATTGACCCCTTCCCTATATGCAGCAATAACAGCATTAGGATCTTGGGCTATGGTGAACAAGTTAGGAAATGCAACTTGGAGGGTAGAGTTTCCAAGCCATTTATCCTTCCAGAATCTGATGCATGTACCATTCCCAACTTCAAAGTGGATGTTCTGAGCAAAAGTACTCCATAATTTGTTGATGCTTTTCCATAATTCCACACCGTATGGAGCACTTGAGACTTTTGAACACCAGTGATTCAGCTCTTCATGCTTGGCTTTGATGACAACTTTCCAGAACCCAGAATCCTCCATATTGTATCTCCACAGCCACTTCATCATCATGCTTTTATTGTGTGCTGCTAGATCTTTGATTCCCAACCCCCCTTGAGTTTTTGGTTGTGTAACCTTTTTCTACTTGATCAAGTGGAATTTAGGTCGTTCATTATTGCCCTCCCAGAGAAAGTTTCTTCTTAGCTTATCAAATTGCTTCAAAACCTTTGCTGGGATGGAAAATAGAGACATGTAGTAAGTTGGTATGTTGTCCAACACACTGTTGATAAGTGTTAATATGCCCCCAAATGAAAGATATTGCATTTGCCATGATGCAAGTTTCTTCTCAAACTTTTCTATGATCCCGTTCCAAATTTCAGTGGATCTAAATTTTACTCCCAAAGGTAAACCAAGATAAGTAGATGGAAATGAACCAATTTTACATCCCATAATACCAGCCAACTCAGCCAGATTTGGGACTTCATTAACAGGATAAATGGTACTCTTCGACATGTTCATGTGCAAACCTGAAATAGCTTCAAAAATGAACAAAGTTAGGTTTAGTTGGATCACTTGAGACCTCTCAGCTCCACAAACAATCAGTGTATCATCTGCATAAAGTAGATGAGATACAGCAGTTTGAGTCCCAACATTCCTCCCAATTTTAAAAGCTTCTATCCACTGTAACTGACTAGCTTTCTGCAGCATTTTACTAAGTCCTTCCATGGCCAAGATAAAGAGGAACTGTGAGATAGGATCACCCTGTCGGATACCTATTTGTGGAGAAAAGAAACCCACTGGACCCCTGTTCACTAAGATCGAATACTTAACAGTAGTGATGCTAAACTCGATCCATCTTATCCATCTTTCCCCAAAGCCCATGTGCCTCAGAATTGTGAGCGAGTATGACCAGCTCACTTTGTCAAAAGCTTTCTCAATGTCCGGTTTAAATAATAACCCTGGCTCTCCACTCTTAAGTCTCCAATCTAGTGCCTCATTTGCAATGAGAGCAGCATCTGTGATTTGTCTCCCTTTTACAAAAGCATTCTGACTCCCCGATACCAACTTCCCAATGACTGTTTTAAGCCTTTCAGCCAAAAGTTTAGAAGCAATCTTATAAACACTGCTTATAAGACTGATTGGTCTATAATCCTTGAGCTCGGTTGCGCCTTTCTTTTTAGGAATCAGAGCAATAAAAGAGGCATTAATAGATTTAACCATGTGGCAGTTGTGGTGAAAATGATTCATTGCATCAATAACCTCCTTTTTTATAATCTCCCAAGCATGTTGAAAGAATGCCATAGTAAAACCATCAGGTCCTGGAGCCTTATCTGGATCACATTTTCTAATAGTTGAAAGAATCTCGTGTTCCTCGAACTCCCTTTCCAACCAGTTTCTCTCAGCTTCTGAAATCCTAGCTAGATTGTCAAATCTAGCTGACGGCCTCCAAGGTTCATTCTCTGTGTACAACTGCCGGTAGAAGTTCAGGATTTCACTTTTGATTTCCTCCATATCTTCAATGATGATTTCCCCCATCTGTAGCCTATCAATGCAATTGTTTCTTCTATGAGCATTAGCCATCTTTTGGAAGTACTTCGTATTTTTATCTCCATCCTTAAGCCATAAGCATCTTGATTTTTATCTCCATGAAACCTCCTCAATCTTTGCTAACTGCTGAATTTGTGATTGCATGTTGATCATTTGAGCCTTCTCAACTTGTGTTTGAACTCTGCCTTCAGATGATTGTTCCAGTATAGTTAGTTCATTAAGTGCCTTACTTTTTTGAGTTTCTAGTTTTCCAAATACCTCCCTGTTCCAGCATGAGATGTCTTTCTTCAGGTTCCTCAGTTTTTGAGTCAAGAAAGTCTGGACTGCCCACTACCTGATAACTGGACCACCATTCTTTAACCGAGTCCATGAATCCCTCTGCTAGCAACCACATATTCTCAAATTTAAAATAAGACGAATTGGAGTCCCAATCCCCACATTCAAGCATTAATGGCTTATGATCAGACTCTACTCTGGGTAAAGCCACCTACTTTATTGCCTTGAAGCTGTCATTCCACTCAGATGAGATTAAGAACCTATCAATTCTAGAAGCCCGAAGTTGTTCTTCACCTCTAGACCATGTATATTGAGCACCATGTAGGGGTAAGTCCAACAGTTCCAATTCCAATATAATATCAGAGAAAGATTTCATCGCTCTGGACCTTCTAAGACAGTTGAATTTTTCATGCTCATATATGCATACATTAAAATCTCCCCCTATCACCCAATGCTCATCCCAAATACCCCTTATTGCTGCCAATTCATGCCAAAGATCCTTTCTTGCTGCATTTGAATGTCGCCCATATACCCCAGTGTAACACCACCTGAATTGTTCTTGGAGACTTTCTAGAATGACAGAAACCGAGTATATACCTTGCTGAATGTTAACGCTTTTCCACAACCTCCTGTCCCACAAAATGATAACCCTACCTCTTGTGCCATTTGCTTGCAAATCTGCCCAGCTAGCGCATATATTTCCCCATAAAGAACCTACTAATTGTTGTGACCACTCTTCAATTTTTGTCTCCTGCAAACATACTATATTTGCCTTCCACTTCTTCAACATAGATTTGATGATCCCCCTCTTCTTACTCTCATTCAACCCCCTAACGTTCCAACTAAGGATTTTTACTTTCATCCCAAATGAGCTTTGTGAATCCTGCCCCTTACCCTACCTTCCCCTTTACCCTGGGTTAAATTCGAAACTAATTTTTTCAACTCTGTCACCCCTTTCTTCTTTTTTGTCTTTGAACAACCCCCTTTCATTCCTTTAGTACTTGCTCCCCGTATGAGTTTATCTGGAAGCCGCTCATTGACCATGCATTTCTCCAATTGTTCCAGAAGGCTAAGTAATTCACCCAATTTCTTCTGAGGATTGAAAACCAAGAATTGCCTGCTCTATTCTGAGAGATAGTTGAATCAGGTCTGCTCACTATTTGATAGAGGTTTGGAAAGTCATTTTGCAGAGTTGAATCCTCTAGCCACCTGTCTTTCCAAAACTTAACATTAGCCCTGTCCAAAACTGAACCCCTGCTTTATATCTCTTGCTAAAGATGTGCTTCTTAAAATTGTGCATTTTCTCTTTTCCTTAGGTCATTGCTAGTCTCATCTATTCATTTTTGCACCTTGCACCTCCAATAACTATGAGCACTATCTGGAGTGCATGTCTTGACTACGACTCAAGAAAGCTAATAAAGCTCCATTGAGAAAGAAGGGGCACAATAGGATCAAGCTTTTTTCAGTAAGTTATTTCTTCTTACATTAATTGATAACTAACCAAATCACACTATGACCTACTGCAATTGAACCACCTTCATCGATAGTTTGCAGTCTAACTATCAAAAGTCAAGATACATTCCAACATTACAACAGTTTAGTCCTGACAAAGTTTGGTTATTACTCTGTCCTGGCAACGACATTCTTACTTCCTATGCAGTAACCAACGGTAACAAATTTGCTACTAGGCAAAAACAGTGTGCATTTGACTCGCTAACAAATAAAAATGTTTCAAGAATATTACCTGACATATATGCACTAAGCGCAGGATGATATATTCGAGAGCAAAAAATAAGAAGTTAGACTAGCAAACTACCTCTCTGTGAACTCTTTGTAATTCTCCGAGAAGTCTTCCCCAAGCCTGTCAGATGGTTGTCCAGTCACAATCTTGTAACCACATAAGCTATTGGTGGCATTTGGCGCCTATCCGATAAAAAAGAAGTGGTGAGAACCCAACATGCATATACAGAATATGTATACAAGGGAAAGAGGACATACCTTGTGAGCTAAATGGTGAAAAGTATACAGCAAACACTCAACATAAGAAAAGTTCATCTCTTCTCCCGCTTTTCGACGAGGCATATATTTCTAAAAGAGCAAAAAAAGTTTCATAAGGAAAATGATTAATTGAAAAGGTTAATCTTTCACTAAGTAGTTCAAACTCAAAAGGTTTCACCTTGTTCATGGAATAATATAAGGTAGAGTTAATGTGCTATATGCAGATGCAGGAAAAACTTTTAGAATGTATAGAAGTTTATCGGCCCTATGATTTTCTGCACGCATAAAGGTGCTTCTAACCAGAACTAATAGACTGGCATACAGGCGAGGAAAACTGAATACTTGCCTTTAAGAGTTGAACAACAGAGGGAAGGATCTGTCTCGAGTCTTGAGGAGTGGTGTAAGGTGCGCTCTCTGCAAGGTTTTTGAGCAGGTCTACCTTCCGTTCTTCAGGAAGCTGATGACAAAGATAGGTTAGAACAACTTTTGGAACTACCAAAAGAACAAATTAATATCCACAATGGAAAAGAAATTTAGAAAGATTATCTCTTTACATTCTTCTTTGACAAACTATCTCCTCGTTTGAAACAAAAAATAAATAAATAAATATGTTTTGAACTCCAAAATAAAACCAAATGTGACAGCTGCTATTTCATAGCAGATAAGGAAACTGAATCAACTATGCTGCGGTACGAGGAAATCAGGTATTACCTTGTCAAATACTGGGAAAATATGTTTATTCAAATAGTTTAGAAATTTGCTATTTGAGGCACCCCTCTGCATGAAATGTAGAAATCAGTTAGGCGTGACAAGTTGTAGTCACTACTGAAAACAATAATGAAGTATCCAGATAAGGACAAACCTCAAAAAATGGAATAGCCATAAACAAACAGACTATCAATCTAGCAATATGGTCTCCGTCTGAAACCTGCAATATTAAAGCAATTTAGATGATGAATGTAGCAGGAATTCTTCAGCTGCACTGCAGATTAACAAGCCCACAAATGGTACTGAAGTTTACTCAGACAAGGAGTTCAGACTCATAGGGAAAACAAGATGGAGAATATAGAACAGAAATCTAATTCTTTCAAGACGACATATGATGTCCGTTGATACATGTGATGTACGAATTACGACGTACATCACATTTAGGATACTGACTTTAGCAATCCAGTAGTTCAGAGGTTCCATCCTGTAGTGCTTTAAGCACTACATGCCAGGAAAGCAAATAGATAGCGAAATCTATATGCTTAAGATCAAAAGCTCACAATCATAATCAATATTGTCAAAAGCTCGCTTAAAGTGCACCTAGGCTAAACGGACTGAGCTCTTCGCCTGGCTTAACGGGCGCTTCAGCGCAATCACCATACATATGTCTAATTACCGTGAGTGTTATCTTAAAGAGGCAATACTAATCAGTTAATATTTCAATATTTTAATATTTTAACTTCTTTTTCCATATAACTGTTATTAGTGCTTTAAATTATTATACTTGAATTATTACACATGCACACACACATACATATACACTTTTTTCTTCTTTTCCACCTTGTTCATTAAAGCCCGCGCTTTATTTGCGTTTTGCTCATAAAGCCCCAACAGACCTCAGCGCATTTTAGCATTTGATAATACTGATTAAAATTAACATTGAAGCAATTTTCATGTATTTAGGTTTAGATCAGTTTTATTAATTAAAGTTTTCAATCAGATTGTGTTTAGCTCTAATACTTTTGGAAAATTTGAACTAGTTCGGTTGATTTGATGTGTGAATTCCAGAATGGATCTTCTCCAATGTGTTGAATTTATAGTTTAAACCCAATGGCAAATTGTAAATGTTTTCACCTTGGGGTGAATTGCTAAAATAGAAACCAACTAAACTAAGTGAAAAGTTTTGAGCATCCAACTGTTGGTTCTAGAGATTCAAATAGCCAATGCTTTCAGTAACTAAGGCAAAAACATCAGTACACTAAAACAACCAACCAACCACCCTAGTGAGAGCTTTTTGACTGAGAAGAACAGGAAACCGGAAATCTCTAAAACATTCTAAATGGAACGAACACTTACATTGAATTGTGCATCTAGATCAGCTTGGCCTGCAATGATCTCAATCAGTTCTTGCACACGCTCTGCAGGAGCTTTATCCCCAAATATGCTCAAACTTTTCAGAAAATCCATGAACATCTTAAATTCTGCTCCTGTCACATCTTGTAGACTCTGAAATGAGATGCAATTAATCTTCTTGCATTGTAACATGTTACCTTTCTCAAGAAAATTAATTTTCTTGCGTTCTAATCATCTAGAACATACAGCATTTATTATCTAGGCAATTTTCTTCACTGGTATCACAATAATCCCCGTATTCTAGGTGACAACAATCACATTGCATGTAGAATTTCTCTACAAGATACCACAGGAACTGGCGGACAGTAGAAGAAGCAAAGCTTCTGAAGGGATGCAAGTCAAAATTACTGAACAATCTTCTCATCACTCCCTACAAGACAGAAAGAACAGGAGTAGAATATGTAATTACCTTTTTAATCAGATCGGTAATGTGCCTTTCCATTTGTTCTGGAGGCTTGAGGAGCTCAGCTTTTAGAGGAAATACCTGCAACAAAGTCATGCAGCCAACTAGAATACATAAGACTAGCAAAATGGCCATTCTTCCACAGAAAAAATATTGACCTTATTACCTTGTCTTTTATAAAAACTAATGTCCTTTCACGGAGATTATCATCAGACATCTGCTCATCAACAGTCTCAATGTGTTTAAAAAGAGCTGTCAATGAAGCTACAGGAAAAGAAAGGAAGTTAATTACCTTTAACAACAGAGCAGCAATTCTATCAGAAAATTTTATGCAGTTAAAGCATCATGAAAGAGAAGGAAAATGAATTAATAGAGCAGAAGGCAAAACGATACTGAGGGATTGAAAGTTTTCATAGCAAGCACAAGCTAGTTCTACTGCAGAGCACAAGCTAGTTCTGCTGCAGAGCATCCTCTCTTGCATTGCTTATCAGTTAACCTTGCTAACTCTTCAGGCATTCTTCTCCCTTCTTAGCTGTGCCCCTGTCCTCCTCTCTTTCTCCCTCTACCCCGTCAATGTGTCTCCAAAATCAACTACCAAGCAGCAGGAGAGAATAATGACTATATGCTGCTCCAACCTCTCTTCAATCTCTGATTTCAGGTATGCATAATGGACTATGGGTTGAATACCATGCAACCTCATGAAGGAGAAGCATTCATGATATATATATATATATATATATATATATGTGTGTGTGTGTATGTGCGCGCGCGCGCGCATATATATGTATGTATGTATGTGTGTGTTAGATTTTTTTGGCTTGATTGTGGTTAATTTCTTCTTTTACTTTGGGTTATCTTCTTTCTGCTTCAGAAGAGAGAAATAACCAGTCAAAAAGTTTGCATCCAATGTCCAAATATTTTCATGAAGATATAGGTTACAGACTGGTAGAAATAAATTGATATGAGAAGTTTCCAATACCACTTTTGTCTAATTAAGGAACACACCACGGTAACCAGAATTAGAGTTGTAGCATTGGCTAAACAATAACTCTCATCTAAGCAATATTACAACAGCTCACACAAACATATCATGAAATCCATGCCTTGCCTTTTAAATTCATAAAAGATGATCTCTTAGTTTTCTTGTTTTCCCCTTTTTTGACTAGACAATTTTGGAGATAAGATAATGCTAAATAGAGAGCAAAACAACTGCATAATACCCTATGGTGCTATCAAAGGCTCGTTTGAAGTGAGCTTAAGCCCTGAAGCTAGGTGCAACACAGGTAGAGCGCTTTGCCTCACTTAGACAGTGATTAGTTCAGGCACCAAGCCAGTAAGGCTTACGTCTCGTTACCCATGGGCAATGTTTTGAAGAAGGCAGCACTACACAAATTTCACCAAAAAATTTGATTTTTCAATTTTCGTCCAAATAATTGTTGTGTGTGTTTACTGTCAATATTCCTGTATTAGGCTAGACAATTTTGTCTTCCTGGAAATTTTCTTCTCGGTCGTACTATTTTGGTACCTTCTTGGTACTCATTAATAATCTTTACCTTTCTTATTATTTGTTATGGATTACATGTATTTTTTTGTTCACTTCATTTGCACCTTTCTTTCTTAAAGCATGTGCTTTATTTTCGCTTTGTGCTAAAAGTTCCAAAAAAATTCAATGCTTCTTTTTTAGTTTTTGTGTTTGAAAATGTTGGTATCCTTAGCATTCGAACGGGATCTTTAACCCATCTGCTTTTACAAATGATCCCAACTAGAGACAGTCTCATATTTTTTAATAAAGTAACAATTTTATTGGTGTTGGGGGGAATCCCCAATATAGAAGTGGTAGTATTAGAAAATGTACGACTTAGACATCCAATCATTCTACACTAACAGGGACCTCGTGGGTGCGCCAAGATTCACTTGAAACAAAAGACAAGCCCTATGTGGTACAAATTCATTTCCAGGCCTTTTCCTAATAATGGCAAGGTAAAAAAAAATAAAAATAAAAGTAAAGATATTATTAAAAGTGGTACCAAGATGGCACAGAAGAAAAGTACAAGATAGCTGCAGCTCTTGCTTAGTTCATACTACATATTGTCCCCTAAGAAGTGCAAAAACTCCAAATACTGATCCATCCTATCTATAGTACTACTATAACACCAGAAGTACAACTTTTTAATGCATTCGTTTTTAACTCTGGGAATCTGTAGCCTCTTTCCTTCAAAGATACAAATTGGAATGGTCCTCCATATTTGCTTTAAACTTCCCTTGACTCCCTGTGATCGCCAGATTTCCAACAAGTTACAGATCTTCTGTGGTATTACCAAAGATATGCCCGTAATGCTTAGAAAATGTTCCCAGCATTGTCTTGAAACTCTGCATTGTAAGAAAAGGTGCTCCACTGTCTCCTCCTCTGAATTACTAAGATAACATCTACTGCTCAAGGAGAAGCCTCTTCTCTGCAACTTATTTTGGGTTTGACAAGCATCTCTAGCTGCTAGCCAACCCAAAAAGGCTGCTTTCACAGGTACTTTAGTTCTCCAAATTATCTTCCAAGCCCAGTTTGGAAGTCCCTGACTATTTTGCTGTAACATCATTTTACAGCAGTTATTCACTGTGAACAATTTGTCCTTGCTGTTAAACCAAATTAACCAATCTACTTTGTTCTGATCCACTGAGCATAAATTTAATTGTTGAAGTAACTGACAAAAACTATCCAGCTCCCAATTTGTTCTCTAGTCCTTCATCCCTCTCTTATTCCTCTCTCTCAAAATACCACATAAGTACATCCCACGCAGGCATCTTCTCGTCCTCCTTCTGAAAAGCCAAATGTACACCACATCTTCCGGCTTCAGCAGTGTCATACTGAAGTATAAATATTTGTCTGTAGGCAATACATCCACATAGCTATTGCTTAAGCTCTTATAAATAGCTAATTTAAATTTGGACAAGAACAGATTTCCTAAAAGGATTTAATCAATTTAATTCCCAAGTCAGATAAGTGTAATAAAAAGATGCACTGTAATATGTCACACCTATGGCTGTAAAACCCTAGCACTAGTAGCCCAATCAAGGCATAAAACAAGCTGCAACAATGGTATACAGCTTCCCAGGTATTGACCCAAAGAGCATGCTTGCTGAAGGTGCATCTAGTGCAAAATATAATGTGCAATAAATTTGTTGATTTATAAAATGCAGCTAATGCAACATGTTAAGTGACCACATTGGTTGAGAGATGGTTTGTTTGTCTTCTTATATGGTCTATGGCAATCTCACCTCATGAACAAACTTTTGGGGTTGGATTAGGTCCAAGCATTTTCTTCAAATGGTATCGGAGCCAGATTCATTCTATTTAGACAATGTTGGGTCCACATGTTATATTCTCCAAGCTCCAGATGTCTAACCATGGGCTTGCAGGGGTGTTTAGGATGTTTAGGATGTTGAGGAGTGCGTTGTTTGTCTCCTAATATGGTTTTAGACAATCCTGAACTCATAAGATAGCGTTCAGTGAAGAGCTAAGCTCTAGGTCCATTTTCTTCCCACAACAAACTCTGAAGGTTTTAGCATTTTATTGGGTAAGTTGAAGATAATATGCCTATACCTTATATACCAACAAGGCACTATACAAGAATCAGGGATACCAAATACAACATCCATAGTTTCGTGGCATCATTTGGTCTTGACCAGGCTTTAATGTATTGATTGTTCTACCTTTGTGCTAAAAGAGTGGTACTCGGAAACATGAAATAGCATAAAGCAAAAAAACTAAAGCAGTTTGATCAGCTCGGCGATTTAATTTCTTAAACTCAATTTAAAATGAACCTATCTAAAGATAGTACCTACGTGCATGGTTTCAAAGTCACTAGGAAAAAATCAACATACCTTTTACATCTTGCCTTAACAAGGACAAAAGGGCTTTGTTTACTGCATCACGTTCCACATTTTCCTCTGGAAGAATAGAAAGATAGAGAAGTCAAGATCACATATCTTTTTTCTCATAATCAACAATTCTTGATGGAAAGACTAAGAGATTTCTATACCAGCAGTCAGGAGTTGTACGAGTATGTCAACAATTTTCGAAAGATGCTCGGGTGTGTCCTTGCAAAAAAGAGGAAGTCCACGAATGGCTTGCACTCGAACCTGCACGCAGTAATAGGTCAAACAAAGGTCAAGGCTCCACTGCAGAAACATCAATCCCACAGAATTCCAGTCTCATTTTATGCTGCAAATACTGTGAAGAGAAACCTTTTTTTTCTTCTTATCCTTTAGCTGTGAAAAGAAACTTAAATCATGCAGTGACAAACGTTTCTAGGAATTCCAAACTCATTGGATATTTTAAACATGTCAAAAAGCAGTAAAGCGAGATTGAAAGCAAAACCGGAAAGAAACTGAAGAAGATTGAAACCTAGGTCTTGCATGTAATCAAGAAACATAGAAAATCTAGAAAGGAGCATAGGTAACAGACAGAATCAATGCAAAGGTCAATCTCATCACGATCCTTTCCTCATTACCTTCTCATTTTCTACCCTAAAAATGAAATTGATTAAGATCAAGGAGAAACTTCAGGGTTTTTTAAAAATTTATAACAGTGGTGTTCAGGCCAGCTCGCGCTCACCTCGACTATTCCACTAGGTACATGTTACCTCCACCAACACAGTTATTGAGCAAGTATGGCCACCAAAACTTAGCCAGATGACTCTGTTGAGATTTGAACCTGATCTCCAAGGTTTGCACCCACGTCATTGACCACTAGGTCACATCCTTTGTCGCAGAAAATATAGGTATCTATGCACCAATAATCCAGATACAAGAATTAATTGGAACTTGGGTGCAGAAAATATAGGTATCTTCTTGAGCCGAGGGACTATCGAAAACAGCCTCTCTACCCCCAGGGTAGTGGTAAGGTCTGCGTACACACTACCCTCCTCAAACCCCGCTTGTGGGATTATACTGGATTGTTGTTGTTGTTGTAAAGAAATAAAAAAGGCAATGATCTTTCCTCTCCCTTGTTATTTCTCTTGAACAACAAAGGCATGCTTTTTACGGGCTAAATTTATTTACCAGAGTCTAAATCATATTTCCTCATCTTTTCAATTATGCACAAAAATCAAGATAAAAGCGAAAGGACACGACAGTAAACTTGCAGCATAAAAATATACTCATGTGATGGCTTTGAATGCAATTATTACAGTGTCGTGATTTAATTCTCCCTACTGTTTTTCATATTATTGAGCCGGCAAACTAATATCTTTACTTCTAAAGTTCAGTAAGGCATTGCTACTCCCAAAATACAGCAAAAATTGAGTTTCCATTTCCTGCGATTCATGAACTCAATTCTATGATGCAATTGGATACACAAATCTCTGTTTGTTGGGGGGGAAAATGTTTACTGAAATGGCCAACTAAAAACGGAAGAAAGAAAATTACAATAAGCATATTTCAGTTTAATCTAATTGATTTTGATATGGAACATGAAACTGCCTCCTAGAATAGCCGTTCTTGTTGGGCTGCTGTTAATGAGGCTTCTCTTGCTCAGGAGGAGTTGATAAATAGGGGTTTCTCATTATATGATAGATGCTACATGTGTGGAGCAGAATCTGCTATGCCTAAACTTGTTTAATTTCCGGTGGCATGATACCAGATTATTTGAAACTTGCTTTGTGAAGCTGGAAGGGACTAGCTGTTCAGGAGACCACAAAGCTCTATGGCAATTGGGTGATACGGAAAGAGAGAAACAATAGATGTTTTACGATAGAAGAATGACAAATTGACAACTCAGCAATTAAAAAGGCTTATGTCTTCGTCTTTTGTATTGGTGGATTAAAATTGATATTGTCAATAACATAGATAAAATGTTAGACTCTTTGAGCTCCCTGCATAGCTAAAAGGATGCTCTTTTTTATGTAAGGAAGGGATGCTCTTTTTTTCGGTATATATTCTGGTTAAAATGCACTATCTTAGTGCTTGTATTAATAAAAAAACCTTACCTTTTCTCAAAAAAGTAATAATAAAGTCTTACTTTGACTGAGCATGGAGTTTACGAAAGCAAGGGAGACTGTTAAATCTAGTGGTCTTAAATTAAAGATGTGTGTAATGTACTAAAATGCACGTTGAACCTTATGGACTACAGGCCATTTAGGATGTTGGAACTAAAGAGTTAGTCACTAAATATACAAAGTGACATTCTTTTCTAAACAAACTAAACTGGAAAGTAAGACACATAAATTGAAATAGAGGGAGTAACTGTTCCTCATCCACCTCCAGCAATATGAATATTTTCTTAAGTCAATCCTAGTAGCTACTTGCTACCTAAGCTAATCCCTCACAAATTCGGCATCAAAAACACACAATGAATAGACGAACCTACTACACATAATCTCAGTTTAAAACTACGAGATGATTCATATCTCTTGCATATGTTCTTGTATCTCAGTAGTTGTGATGCACTCTAATTGGGCACATAGTTTAATAAAGAAATTTGAAACTTGTGGTTTAAAATAAGACATAAATATTTGTGTGGTTATAAATCAATGGGAAGTTTAAAATTAAATTATTTCTAGATATAGAAAAGTATCATTCTTTTTTGGGACAGACTAAAAAGGAAAGTGCATCACTAAAATTGGGACAGAGGAAGTAATCATAATTATAATGTCTAACATTATTCGGCGAAAACAATTATACATCTTTCACACAGGAAGAACAACAAAGAAACCTTATCGTAATTTCATAATCATAAGTAAAAGAAACAATCTCATGAATTCGAAATGAAGTAGAGAATATTAACATAACTCAGTTGACACACACAAATGGAGAAAATGTTCAATTTTTTCTTTTCAATAAAAAAGAAAATACAAAAAGACTTACCGCAAGCTCTTCAGATTCACAGAAATCCAGCTGAGCGTAAACAGCACGGCCTGATAAACTAGGAAAGTGCTTGAAAAATCTCGGAATTAGCTGAGCTGCTAATTGCATAGCTTTAGCATTGCTGCTCTTCGATGCTTTAATTATATTCTCATAGTCCTCCACATTCTACACCAAAAGAACAATCCAACAGTTTCAATCAAAATAAATTTCATTCAATTTCGAACCCTAGAATAAAGGTAAGTGAAAAAGGAATACATATTGGATATTTTTTTACGGACCTGAGACTTGTCTTTGGACTCGTTTAGGCGTTCGCCGTATTCGTAAAGCTTCTCGATGATGGCTTCTTCGGATGCCTCCGCCATTGGAAGCTTCTTGTAATTTGAAGCAGAAGAGTGTGTGCAGACAGTAGAAGTGACGGGAAACTTGACTTTGGGTTGAGAATCGGGTTCAGGTTATTTGCGGAAAAAGAAGAAATGGATATATACAGAGGAAAAAAGACCGAGATAAGGGAAAAACAAAATAATAAAAGAATTATTATAAAATAAAGACTAGAGAATAAATAAACAGAAGACAACTACATAGGAATATTGATTTTTTATTTAATTTTTAAATTTATGTTCATAATGAACTGAAAATTTCTCTATTTATAGAAGAAAGTAAGCAGGTGCAAGGCTTTTCTTTAGCTGCTCGTAAGTTGTTTGCATGAGCTGCTTGCAACCTGCTTGTTTAATAAGAAGCTGCTGCAAATTATTTTATTGAGTTGCTTGCAATCTGTCTGCATCAGTTGTTTGTAAGTTGTAAGCATGAGCTGCTTGCAGCCTACATGTTTAATAAGAAGCTGTTGCAAATTATTTCATTGAGTTGTTTGCAACCTGCCTGCCTCAGCTGCTTGTAGATAAACTTTAACAGAGTACTAAATGGATAATCTTCTTCAGGAAGATTATCTATAGCGGAGTAATGAATGGATATCCGCAATATAATATTTTCATAACACTCCCCCTTGGATGTTCATTAAAAGATAATGTGCCTCGTTAAAACCTTACTAGGAAAAACCCAGTGTGAAAAAACCTAGAGAAGGAAAAAGAGTGCACATACTTAATAATACGCATTTCTAGATGTCTCATTAAAAAACTTACAAGAAAAACCCCATGGGAAAAAAGAGTACAGTGCGTATTTCACTCCCTCTGATAAAAACCTTGTTTCAAATATTTGAGTCTCCGCTTCCAATTTTGTATACTATCTTCTCAAAAGTTGAAGTTGGCAAAGACTTAGTGAACAAATCTGTCGGATTGTCACTTGAACGGATTTGTTGCACATCAATGTCACCATTTTTCTGAAGATCATGTGTGCAGAATAATTTTGGTGAAATGTGATTCGTTCTATCTCCTTTTATAAATCCTCTCTTTCATTGGGTTATGCATGCAACATTGTCTTCGTATAAAATTGTGGATCTTTTATCACATTCCAAACCATATTTTTCTCGAATGAAATGAATCACTGATCTCAACCATACGCATTCCCTACTAGCTTCATGAATAGCTATTATCTCAGCATGATTTAAAGAAGTAGCAAAAATATATTGCTTTGTGGAGCGCCATGATATGATAGTACCTCCACATATAAACACGTACCCGATTTGAGATCGAGCTTTATGGGGATCAGATAAATAACTTGCATCTGCATAACCAACAAGATTTGCACTACTTTTGTTAGCATAAAACAAACTCATATCAAGAGTTTCCTTTAAATATCGCAATATATGCTTAATCTCATTCCAATACCTCCGTGTAGGAGAAGAGCTATATCTTGCTAGTAAATTAACAGAAAATGCTATGTCAGGCCTTGTAGCATTAGCAAGATACATAAGTGCACCAATTGCACTGAGATAGGGTGTTTCAGGACCCAGGAGTTCCTCATCCTCTTCTGGAGGTCGGAACGGGTCCTTATTCACTTCAAGTGATCGAACAACCATTGGTGTACTCAATNTATCAAGAGTTTCCTTTAAATATCGCAATATATGCTTAATCTCATTCCAATACCTCCGTGTAGGAGAAGAGCTATATCTTGCTAGTAAATTAACAGAAAATGCTATGTCAGGCCTTGTAGCATTAGCAATATACATAAGTGCACCAATTGCACTGAGATGGGGTGTTTTAGGACCAAAAAGTTCCTCATCCTCTTCTGGATGTCGTAACGGGTCCTTATTTGTTACAACCCAAATTCGCGTACCTTAAATTATGCCGTAAGTTAGTAGACATAAATCCAAGAAGAGATTATCTTTGAGATGATAAGAAGTTAATCCTATTGATCTTAAAC
>AWOL01S0069158.1:3206-52612 GCA_000715115.1 Nicotiana otophora
TTGTTTGGATTATTGACCTACATGTATTGTTAAATAAATCACAAGTGAGCAAGTATATTCACAAGTGACAAAGTATGTATATTCACATGTGAGAAAGTATGTAAGATGCTCTTACACACTCTTTAAACCATGCCTCAAATGTAGAATATATCATGGCCAAATTGACTCACAAAGTCAGTGAGCGCCACATTGAAAATTTTGTCAGTTGCATCAACCGAATTAAATAGTGTCCATGTAAATTAATCTTACGTCAACACTTACTTAAGAAAGGGTTGAACTTCCGGACAATTTAGCAACATATGATTTTAAGCTGATTTGTACTCCATACTACTTAGGCCCCCTTTTGATCGATCTTTAGAACCTCGGCCTGGTTGATTGAATATGTACATTGGTGTATATAATTGATCATTCTCAATCACGACATTGTGCCGATTGGGCCTATTTCTAGAACATGGCACATGACTGCCGAAGTAGTAAGAAAATAATTGAGCAGCTTCCTTTGCAAGATAGGCTTCGCATATGGATCCTTCAATCCTATTCCTCTGTTTAACAAATCGTTTACACTTGCCGAGAGTCCTGCACATTGTCATATTAGACGATAATGTTAAAGAAAATTACAAGAATCAATCAAGGTTTGATCATTACCTCTCGAATGGATACATCCATCTGCATTGAAGCGGCCCTCCAAGTCGCGCTTCGTGTACAAGGTAAATTGGAAGGCGTTCCATCACATCAAATAAACCACATAGAAAACTCCTTTCCAGCTTATTACGGATTATAGGAATGTTCCGATTCATTTGAAATAGGGTTTTTTCCTTAATGTGGTAGAACATAAGTATTTGAAGAATAAATTTATCTCTGTGATGGGTTTTCAGATATTTTCAGGCAAACCACAAAATACAATAGGGATTAAGATTTCTATGAAGATATGACAGTCATAACTTTTCATATGAGTCAGCTTTTCTTCAACCATATCAGCACGTTTTCCTAAGTTCGAAGCATAGCCCCCAGGCATCTTTAGGTTTGTAACCCTCTCACAAATTTGTCGTCTTTATTCCAAAGTGACAACTCCCAAAATATGCTCTGTTTTATCCAATTATGAGTAACACCATATCCAGAAAATCTAGAAGGTGGGGCCTCAGTAACTTTAGTAAAGTTCTGAACCCTCTCCCAAATTTTCTCACCGGACAAAATTGGAGGTGGTAAATCATGTTCAACTGTATTCTTTTTAAATGCATTCTTCATCCTTCTGAACTCATGATCAACTGGCGAGAACTTGCGATGACAATCAAACCATGACTGCTTTCGGCCATGTCTTAAAGTGAACGCTTTACCATTTTCCATGCAGTAAGGACATGCTAACTTTCCAGCAGTCATCCACCCAGACAATATTCCATATGCAGAAAAATCATTAATGGTCCACATTAAATTAGCATGCAAGTTGAAAATTTGCTTAGCTGATATGTCATATGTTTCAACTCCATCATACCACAAATGTTTTAGCTTATCAATTAGAGGTTTCAAATATACATCAATCAAACTCTTTGGATTGCGGGGACCGAAAATAACACAACTTAAAAAAATATATGGACTAGTCATAGACATTTCAGGCGGAAGATTATACGACGTAATAAAGACCGGCCAACATGAATATTGTGTTGTAGAAACAGAAAATGGCGTGAAACCATCAGCACACAAACCTAACCAAACATTCCTCGGTTCACTATCATAATCCGGATACGTCCTACCAAAATGCTTCCAAGTTTCCCCATCTGAAGGATGACACATAACACCGGACGACCTTCTAGTTTCATAGTGCCATCTCATATGAGGAGCGGAACTCATCGATGCGTACAACCTCTTTAATCTAGGAATAAGAGGTAAATAATGCATTGACTTCACATCAACCTTCTTCCCACTAGAAACCCATTTAAAACGAGGTTTTTTCACAAAATTTACAATGTTCTAAATATGCATTACCCTTATAATACAACATGCAACCATCTTCACAACAATCGATTCTCATAGACGAGATTCCTAACTTAAAAACCAATCTTTTAACCTTATAGAAATCTTTAGGTATGTTGAAAGTTGGTCAACTAGTTCACTCATAAGGCCAATGAAAGAATCCATTCCCACTTGAGTAATATTGGTATCTGATTTGATACTTAATAGTCTAACTGCAACAGACAATTGAGAGTGCACACTCCCTTCACTTAGTGGACGACTAGCGTCCTCTAACTGTTCATAAAAATATTTTGCCTCTTTGTTAGGATTTTGTTCAACATTTTCATGGGGTTCAAACTCGAAGTGCATCCCAAAAGTATCCGCAACCATTTCATGGTATCTAGGATGTTGAATGTTATTCCCTACCGACCTACTACTTTCACCAATAATTATGTTATGACATACACCATCACTACCATCAATCTCTCCATGATTAGTCCATACAAAATAATTATCCATAAACCCTTTTTTATAAAGATGAGTCTTAACATCCTCCTGTAACGACCCGTCATTTTACTTTCTAGAACTTTGTTCCCCTAAATACGACTTCTCGTACGTGCTTTTACTGTTTTATGACTTGCGGGGATGGTTGGTTCGAGATTTGGAAGGGTTCGGGTTGAAATCGGAATACTTGGTTCCTTAAGTTGGCCTTAAAAGGCTAAGTTTGACTTCCATCAACATTTTGAGTAAACGATCCCGGAATCGGAATTTGACGGTTCCAATAGGTTCGTATGATGATTTCGGACTTGGGCATATATTCGGATCGGGTTTTGGATGACCCGGGAGCGTCTTGGCGCCTAATGTGGAAGTTGATTCTTTGAAGGTTTTAGAAGCTCTTTAAATTTAGTTTAGAGTAGGTTTTGGTGATATCGAGGTCCAAATGGAATTCCAAGACTGGAATAGTTCCGTAATGTTATTTAAGACTTACACGCAAAATTTGGTGTTATTCTGAGTAGTTTAAGTACGTACCGGCGCATTGGGAGTAAATTGCAGAACTTGAAGTTCACAAGTTTGATTCAATTAGTTTTGGGGTGTGATTCTTAGTTTTAATATTGTTTCGGGCATTCCGAGAGTTCGAGCAAGTCCGTTTTATGATTCTAAACTTGTTGGTATATTCGGGCGGGGCCCCGGGGGCTCCGAGTGTCAATCAGACGAGGCTGAGACCAAGTTGGAAATTGGGAGCCAAAGCTGAAGCTCCCAGTTGCTGTCATAATTGCACCTGCGCTTGGCCAGCCGCAAGTGCGAGTGCGCAGATGCAAGCCCCATGATCGTAGAAGCGTCCCAACATAGTCTTCCCAACCATCGTAGAAGCGGAAGAAGGACTGCACCTGCGAAAGGGCAGGTGCGAAGGCAGGCATCGCGGGAACGGGCAATGTCGCAGGTGCGAGAAGGTTCTCTTGAAAGTCTCAGCGATGAAGGGGATCATGATATTTGGGAAGAAGGGCAAGTTAAGCCCAAGGTTTATAGGCCCATTTGAGGTGTTGAGATAAGTTGTAGAGGCTGCTTATGAGCTTGCTTTACCTCCCAGCCTATCAGGAGTCTATCTGGTCTTCCACGTATCTATGCTCCGGAGGTATCATGCCGACCTATCACATGTGTTAGACTTCAACACGATTCAGTTAGACGAGAGTCTGGGTTATGAAGAGGAGCCAATTGCCATTATTGATAGACAGGATCGTCAGTTGAGATCCAAGAGGATTTCTGCGGTAAAGGTTCAGTGGAGGGGCCAACCAGTCGAGGAGGCGACTTGGGAGTCCGAGGAGGACATGCGGAGCAGATACCCACACCTATTTAGCATTCCAGGTATGATTCTAGACCCGTTCGTGGACGAACGTTTGTTTAAGAGGTGGAGAATGTAATGACTCGACCGGTCGTTTTGCTTTCTAGAACCCCGTTCCCCTAAATAAGACTTCTCGTATGTGCTTTTACTGTTTTATGACTTACGTGGATGGTTGGTTCGGGATTTGGAAGGATTCGGGTTGAAATCGGAATACTTAGTTCCTTAAGTGGCCTTAAAAGGCTAAGTTTGACTTAGGTCAACATTTTGAGTAAACGACCCCGGAATCGGGATTTGATGGTTCCAATATGTTCGTATGATGATTTCGGACTTGGGCGTATGTTCGGATCGGGTTTTGGATGAACCGGGAGCGTCTTGGTGCCTAATAGTGGAAGTTGGTTCTTTGAAGGTTTTAGAGGTTCTTTAAATTTGGTTTAGAGTAAGTTTTGGTGATATCGAGGTCCGAATGGAATTATGAGTTCCGAAATAGTTCTGTAATGTCATTTAAGACTTGTACGCAAAATTAGGTGTCATTCCGAGTAGTGTAAGTACGTACCGGCGCTTTGGGAGTAAATTGAAGAACTTGAAGTTCATAAGTTTAATTCAATTGGTTTTGGGGTGTGATTCTTAGTTTTAATATTGTTTCGGGCATTTTGAGAGTTCTAGCAAGTCCATTTTATAATTCCAAACTTGTTGGTATGTTCGGACGTGGCCCCAGGGGCCCTGAGTATCAATCGGACGAGGCTCAGACCAAGTTGGAAATTGGGAGCCAAAGCTGAAGCTCCCAGGTGCTGTCATAATCACACCTGCGCTTGGCCAGCCGCAGGTGCGAGCCCCATGATCGCAGAAGCGTCCTAGCATAGCCTGCCCAGCCATCGCAGAAGCGAAAGAAGGACCGCACCTGCGAAAGCGCAGGTGCGAAGGCAGGCATCGTAGGAGCGGGCAGTGTCGCATGTGCGCTTAGTTTGTCGCTGATGCGTGGCCGCAGGTACGATCACCTGGGCGCAGAAGCGAGATGAAGCAGCCTGGCCTTGGTCCGCACCTGTGAGAGTTTGTCCGCAGAAGCAGAATCGCAGGTGCGCCAAATGAACCGCAGGTGCAGAAATCGCTGAAGGCAGTGATGTTTTAAATCGGGGTTTGAGCATTTTGCTCATTACTTACATTTCTTGGGGGCGATTTTG
Organism: Nicotiana otophora; assembly: GCA_000715115.1. Lineage (NCBI taxonomy): Eukaryota > Viridiplantae > Streptophyta > Magnoliopsida > Solanales > Solanaceae > Nicotiana > Nicotiana otophora. The sequence continues at coordinate 8,172 of AWOL01S0069158.1, forward strand.
GAGTTGGTTAGAGAGGGAATTTTCATCAACTAATTGAGGTAAGTAATTCCTATCAAACGTGAGTTAAATACATAGTTTATGGGTAGATTATAACATGTAAATTAGTGAAGATCTTGGGGTTTAGGTGAAAACCTAGGTTTTGATAAAGAGGAGATTTAACCATGAAATTTGTTATGGAACCTAGTGAAAATTATATATTTGAGTTCATAATGTTATGGGTAACAATTTTTTCCGAACATTTTCGGAATCCTGGCACGTGGGCCCGAGGGTGAATTTTAGGGATTTTTCAAATAGGCTTGGGAAATCACTTTGATAGTTAAGATATGAACTTTGGAACATGTATTGATCATTTTATATAATATTTGACTAGTTTTGAGTCGTTTGGCACCAAATTGAGGGTTTGAGCACAATCTTGGACTGGAAAGTAGGCTTTGAGTCGAGGTAAGTCTCTTTTCTAATCTTGTAAGAGGGAATTATCCCCATAGGGAATTGATTAACATGTGTTTCTATTTGTGGGGGCTATGTACGTATGAGGTGACGAGAGTCCGTACGCAGCCACTAATTATGCTAATGTCCGGGTAGTTTAGGACCCATACCATCCTATACTTGAAATGTTGCACTCCTACTTGTTGATTTAATTGCTTAAGTCATATTGGAAGTTGATAAAAGAACTGTAAAAGGGTAAATTCACTTACTTAAAGTTGCGAATGGAACACTTGACTATAAATGAGAATTTGTGTGTTATTTGAAATATTTTCTATTTGTGGAGCGGGCCGAACGCCTCGGTAGCAGATAGATGCATCTATGGTTCGTGACGTTCGACCCTCGGCAGTGCAAAGTTTAAATATTATGTTGGATCGGACCGTTCAACCTCGACATAATATGCGCATGCAAATCTTTGGAACTATTCATGATTGATATTGCTTAAAATGCCTTGAAATACAAGCTGTTAAATAATGAAACTAAACTTGGGATTTAATATTTGTGATAGAAGAATTTACTATTTCCTGATACTGAGCTTTTAGTATTGTTCATGAAATCCATGCTTAGTATAAAATTTGATATATCATTGTTAGCCCATAGTAAGTGTCAAAGTCGACCCCTCGTCACTACTTCTTCGAGGTTAGACTGGATACTTACTGGGTACTTATTGTTTATGTACTCACTCTACACTTCTACACTTGATTGTACATGATCTGAGGCAGGTACATATGGTTACCAGTCCGGTGTGCATATTTGATCCCCGCCACGAGGCAACACGGTGAGCTACCCTTCCGAGCCGTTCTACAGCAGCTAGAGTCTTTCTTTTATTTATTCGTTCTGTCTATTCCATTTTAGACAGTAGATTAGAATTCTTTTTGTATATTCTACTAGTAGCCCATATACTTGTGATACCAGGTCCTGGCACACACACTAGTAGACTTATGATTTTGGGTTGTATTTCTATGGTTATGATTTCATTTAGCTACTTTCATTTTGCTCACTTTAAATTCCGTTATTTGTTAAAATCCTTAAATTTAAGGAAAGTTAGTTGTTTAAAAAACTTATTAAAAATGGAAATCACTAAACCAGATGGTGAGAACGCTTACGGCGGACGTTCCAGACCCGAGAGGAGCTGCTCCCTCCGTTGCCAGAGGCCGAGGCAGAGGCTGGGGGACGACACCGGCCCGAGATAGGGGACGAGGACGTCCCAAAGCTGCCCCAGTTGCACCACCAGCGGATCCTGTGGAGGATCCCATCATTTAGGAGCAGGGCGAGGTGCCCGTAACAGTGCTAGCCTCGGTAGATTTCATGTCAGCATCGGGCTTTTAGGAGGTCATGGGCCGTATGCTGCGGTTCATAGACACTATGACTCAGGCTGGTTTATTTCCAGCGGACCCCGCCACATCTCAGGCGGGAGGGGGAGCACAGACCCCTACTGCCCAGGCTCTGAGGCATGCATCTACCGTATATCAGACCCCGGATGCACTACCCGTGGGTGGAGCCCAGCCAATTGCAACCGCTGCACCTGAGTAGAGACCAGCTGCGGTCGGCGAGCCGCAAAAGCTATTGGATAGATGGACTAGGCTACACTCTCCTGTCTTTTGGGGTGAGCGGCATGAGGATCCCCAAGACTTCATTGATCGGTGCAAGGACAAACTGCACAACATGAGGATATTGGAGTCCCATGGGGTGGATTTCACTACTTTCCAGCTGGAGGGCAGGGCCCGTAGGTGGTGGCAGTCTTATCTTCTAGGTAGACCAGTAGGTTCTCCTCCCATGACTTGGGACCAGTTCACACGTTTATTCTTGGACAGGTATATTCCACACTCTCAGAGGGAAGAGTTGCGGTTTCAGTTTGAGCAACTCCAGCATGGTCAGCTGTCTGTGACCGATTATGAGGCGAGATTCTCTGAGTTTTCTCGCCATGCACTTATGATACTTCCTACTGAGGAGGAGCGAGTGCGAAGGTTTGTTGCGGGGTTGCACTCAGGTATTCAGGTTACTATGGTCCGGGAGGTTGAGATGGGTACTTCTTATCAGCTAGTAGTGGAGATAGCTCAGAGGATTGAGGGCTACCGTCAGAGAGGTAGAGAGCAGTTGCAGCGGGACAAGAGGTCCCGTTTTTTCTGGAGTGTTTAGAGGTTCCCTGGCTGGGGGCAGAGGCCAGTTTGGGAGGGGTCAGCCTAGCAGGCCTGCATATCCAGCACCACCACCTACTCGGGGTGCTCCGGCGTGACCCTATTTCAGTGCCATGCCAGGGAGTTCTTACCGCCCACCGGCAATTCAGGGTTCTTCTAGTGGGTACTCGGCTTCCAGTGCTTACTTCAGTGCCATGCCAGAGAGTTCGTACCGCACACCAGCTATTCAGGGTTCTTCCAGTGGGTATTCAAGCCATCAGGGTCAGACTTCAGGGCAGCAGATCACCGCGCCGAGAGGTTATTTTAAGTGTGGGAGCCTTATGGCTATATATATGTGGATCGGGTTGCACGCCGCAACGGGCCTTATGGCCATATGTGGATCGGGCTGCATGTCGCAACAGGTATGGTACAATGCTGAGTGAATGAGCGTGAGAGAGAGAATTGAGACAGTCAGATTGAGTGCTCTGAGAGTGTGAGTACTTGGGATTTCACTGTGTTGCATCACATAAGGTTTTCACATTGGCATGTATCTAAAGAGACGTCATACTCTTCTTATCAGTCACACTTGGCATATTTTATTTGTGCTAAACTTAACTGTTGAACCTAGAAGCATGCCTATTTTTCTGTATTGTTAAACTCTGTATCTTTACTGTATTGTTTGGGCTCGTCACTGCTTTCAGACCACAGGTTAGACTTATTACTTATTGAGTTGGTTGTACTCACGCTACACCCTACACTTCGTCTGCAGATCTAGGTGTTTCCGGCCACGGCGGTTGCTAATTCCTGGCAGTTCATCAGTTCGGAGTTCATCGAGGCAGTTGCCTTGGCGTCCGCAGTCGTTGACTCTCCTCCTCTATCCTTTAGTCTTGTTTATACTGTTCTACTTTCCTAGACAGTGTTCCATTGGTTAGACTGTGTTGTTATGTAGATGCTAATGTACTCTGTGACACCCGGATCTTATGGGAGAATTTTGTATTGAGTTACGATGTTTATATCCAGGTTTTATGAGATTCTCACTTATTTAAATTTATTTCAGTATATTTGGAAATTTAAAAAATGTGGTATGTGTGAGATGTTGGCTTACCTAGTACCATGATAGGCGTTATCATGACATGTTGAGTTTTGGGTCGTGACATAACCAAATGGTGGATGATCAGTTAGAAAATGACTTGGAGCATCCTCAACGCATATTAGAAGAAGTTGATATGGAGGAAATAACAATCATAGAAAATGAGGACGAAGAATCACCTGATGAAAATTAAATAAGTGAAGAGGAAGAATTTTCGAACGAGGAAGGATACTTCGAAGACGGCTAGCATGTTAATTTTTTCAAGCGCTCTCAACTTATATAGATTTATATTCTCAATTCTAACATTTTCTTTAATTTATGCAGATGATTGGTAGGGGTCAAGGTAGGTCTAGGAAGGATAAGAGGCCTATTGATCATGAGGATAGTGTGACACCCTCGCTTCCTTCCACTCCACACTTGCATCCCTCCACTGTTGATGGCCGGCAGGAATCTTCTAGGCACATAAATTTTCCACCACATCCATCTACTCATTAGACTGCCTACCATTCGTCCTCCCAGCAGTATTCTTACCATTCTCCATCACATGATCCTGCATGTAGTTATATGGGTCCACCGAGTCAGCAGTCACAGGGCCATGTGGTGATACGCCCGTCATCGACTCCATTTGCTTCACCACCAGCTGGATCGTATCCATCGCGATTTCAGCCATTCGGATCGCAGCAGTGGTCTGGATCGCAGTAGGGGTCTAGATCGCATCCATCTTCATTAGCGACCCCGTCTCCCTCTCCACGGAGTTCGTCTCCCAGTATTTCTAAGACTTCGCCTTCGGGATAGTAGCGCTGAGCCAGATGCCTCCCCTTCAACGCACGTTTCAGATCCATCAGAAGATGATGATCCATGGGAAGTGCAGTATGATCGTTATCATAGAATGATCACCAGGCCTGAGGGAAATGGGTAAGATTTATTTATTACTTCTTTGTTTTTGCTAAATTATAATAGCTAGTCTTGTTTATTTAATGTAATCGCTATGTTGCAAGTTCATACCTAGTCATCAGACTAGAAAGATAATCATTGAAGCTCTTGGCCGGTTGAATGATGCACCCTATGCGACTTGGAGTGAATTTCCACCGGAGCTCGTGGAGAAAATTTCAACCAAATTAAGGTTTTAATACAATTCTTATCTATTTAAGCATTATATTAATAATATTTTCATCTAACGTTACACACTTAATTTGCAGACTAAGTGTGCCTGGGAGGACTGGCATAATTGTGCTATTCTTGTAAATTTTGAGTTCAAATGTCGTAAGAGACTATTTGATTCCTTCTGTTCTGCTCGAAAGAAGAGCAAGAAGCCTTCATGGGTTCTACCGCATTTATGGGAGGATCTGCTGAGGCAGTGAACCACTGATAAATTCAAGAAGAGGAGTGAACAGGGAAAGAAGGCCCGAGCATCTGAGAAGAGTGGCTCCTTGCACTGTGTGGGTGCAAGGAGCATGGGGAGTGCGAGGAGACTACTGGTAATTCCTTAAAATATTTAAATCTATTTTTATCGAACTATATTTATATATTTTAATTTAGTTAACATGTTTTATTATATTTGTAGGAAAAAAATATGGGAGGAGGATGACTCATAATGAGTTTTTCATGGAGACTCACATTCGGAAGAAGAAGGCACCGACAGATCTAACTAGATGGGTCGAGGATCGGGCGGAGACTACATATCTAAGTTTCATAACTACTATAACTTGAAATTAATGTTTATATATTATATAGTTAATAATTTTCTATCTTCTAAATAAAGGGTCGCTACAAGACTAATGTGGAGGAGTACACTCAGAGCTTGCCACCGAATGAGCAAGGCGAGCGACCACCCCTTTCAGACGAAGAAGTGCAGAAGATATGGTTGGATGTTGTCGGTGGTCCTAAAAAGGGGATATCATACGACCTTCCAGACAGGGCTGGATTGCAAGGTATAGGGACTTCCGCCCAGGGCGAGGCAATTAATAGGTCGACTCTCTCGGGTATGGAGAAGAAGATCGCAAAGCTGACAGCACCGCTTGAAGAGACAAAGGCTAGAGAAGAAAAGAGAGATAAACAATTTGATACCCTTCAAGTTCAGCTAGAAAAGAGGGACCAACAACTTAATGTCCTTCAAGGTCAGCTGGCCAATCTTCTTGCTAGTGGTGCTTTCCCGATTCCCCGGTCTCATGAGTCTTCCCTGGATGCTAATCCTTCTCATCGTGATTCTTCGAACCATGCCGACGATGAAGCTTCTAGTAGTGGAGATGGAGATGATGTAGTACAAAACACTCATTGAATGATGTTTGAACTTTTAACTTGTGAAACGTTTTGTTGTTGGGTATTTTGAAACTCTATAAATATTGTTAATATAGTTTTGATAGTTGTTATTGTTGTTGTTATTGTTGTTATTGGTTGAATGGCAGCAATGTAATGTTGTCATTATAAGTGATTGATTGTTGGCAGGTGGTGCAGCTGTAAAACAACTTTATTCTGCCAAAAACTTACCCAAAAAATTGATCGCCTACGACAGAAGTCAGTCGGAAATGTTCATTTAATTTCCTGTCCAACTTCGGTCGGAATATTTGATTTTAAATTTTAAATATTTTAATAATACCGACCGACTTCGATTGGAATTTTTTATTTTAAATATTTTAATATTACCGACCGAAGTGACCAATATTGAAAAAAATGAATAATTAAAATTTCGACCGAAGTCGATTGCTAATTTACGAAAAATTAAATATTTTCAAGAATACCGACCGAATTTGGTCGGTAAATTTATTTTGTGTCAGATTATTTGGTCAAAGTGCGTTGAAAATTACCGACCGACTTCGGTCGGAAATATCGATCGTCTGCGGTCGCCTCGCATTAGCGACCATTGTTTTTTCAACAAATTGAAAATTGTCGGAAATCAGTCTGTTTTTGTTCAATTCCGACGGATTTCGATCGGTTTTCCTGGACGCTTTTTGCCAGTTTTCTAGTAGTGAGGGTAGTATTCCTTCTATTGCCAGTTCATCCTGAGTCTATTGGGGTTAACAAGGACGACGATGAATCGTTATCAAAAGAAGAAGAAGTGAATGAACCTCTCTTGAGATCAGAGAGAGAGAGAGAGGGAATCAGTTGTGGGTTTTATAGAAGCATGGATAATCCTGGGGTTGCACAATTTGCTCTTTGCCTTTTCTTTGTCAAGTTGGTGACTTACACATTTATCTTTTGCCCCCCCCCCCTTCTACATTAGCCACACAGGTATGCTATATTTCTCGTGTTAGATCTATTGTCTTGATATCAGTTATTTTTTCACTGTGTTATGTGTAGGTATGTATCTACCCTTTTGTCTGTTTAACGTTACAACAGCTATAGACGGAAGATACTTGTCCAATGAGGATTCTGGAAACTTATCAACATTGTTTGATGTTGGAGGGGTAGTAGGAGGAACCCTAGCAGGTTGCATCTCTGATCAGTTGGATGCTAGAGCTATAACAGCTGCTAGCTTCATGTACTGTGCTATCCCAGCCCTATACCTATATCAAAACTACGGACACATCTCCATGCTATAAACATCATCCTAATGTTGATTACTGGAGTATTTGTGATTGGCCCTTGTTCATTGATAACAACTGCCGTTTCAGCTGACCTAGAACACAGAGATCTTTGAAGGGCAATTCACGAGCACTTGCAACTCTGACTGCCATAATTGATGGAACTGGCTCAATTGGTGCTGCAATTGGACCATTTCTAATGGGTTACATTTCAGCTAATAGCTGGAATGCAGTTTTGCTAATGCTGATGGGAGCAGCTTTCATTGCTGGTTTGTTTTTGACCAGGCTAGTTGTAGTTGAGGTGAGTGACGTGATTCAAGAATTAAGGTCCCAAGAATGCCAGATACTTGCGATCTGGCCAAGAAGTCGTGTACAACTTGTAGAATGGGATACCTACTAATTGAATTTGTTGATAATTTATGTATTTTCCCCATCCAGTTCCGATCGAAACATTATTCAAGTAGCTTCTGTAATGCCCCCGAGGATGAAACTCTTTGTTTACCATTACATTTTCAGAAGAGGGATCAGCCAGATATAAAACAATGCTATACGACCACTTAAAACAGACATCGGTTCCTAAATAATAACAATATCAATTACAATAAATAAAACCACGAAAGGGTAGCCCATCAAAATAACTTTTTAAATCCAACAGCATGGAGTCTGCTACTTCATACTTCAATAGGTCCACTGTACGGATTGAAGGATTGTTTTCCCTATCCAAATAGCCGATTGTTGATGCAACATCTGGGTGCGAGCTACTAAGCTTCCAGTGTGCCTATCAATGATATCATCGGATCCAGCTAGCACCAGAGGACCAAACCGAGGGACAGACTTATATATGGTTATGCTATTCAGGGAAAAAACGTTGGGACACGTATCATGAGGTCGGTAATAAATTGTGCTTAAAGGATGAATCAGGGGTTGGTAAGTAAATTGTTCAAAAATGTTGAGAACGTCTCCAAGAATGCTTGCACACACTATGGAGGCTATGCAGACAATATGCTGCTAAAAATAAAGAGAGACAAAGAGCAATTGTCTTGGGGCTATAAAGTAATGAGGAAGCACAATCTGACGTTGAATCCAAGTGTAGGTTCTGGGTGACAACATGTATGGTTTTCGAAAATTTTATCTCTGAACAAAGAATCGAGACCAATCATAAAATTAGTTAGTTTCATCTTGGAAATGGAACTGCCCTGCACCACCAACGAAGTTCAACATTAACATAGGGGAGAATGGTAGACCTCAACTGCATTCTTGTGGAATCATCGATAGGAAAAGAACTCAATTCTTCCCAGTATATTAACAGGTCAAGTATTACCAATGGATAAAGGAGTGCCCCACAGGCGTTTGAGAGTCTAACAGAATACTTGCATCACTATTACTACTCACTAAAACCCTACTTATGGTGCTAGCTTTTGATAAATTTAACTTTATAATCCTAGCGAGGCGAACCTTTTGATAGGTTGAGGGAGAAGATCCGTTTAAAATTAGCCAAATATGTCAAAATCTGATAACTCAAGGCAAAATGTATGAGCAAGCAAGGTGCAATACCTCTCAGAGCTTAGAATTGAAACGTCATGAAGACATACTAGCCTTTCTTAGGAGCTAACCTGAGCATTAACTGAACATGCTAAAACCCATTTGATCCTGAAAAATACTATAACATGTTAAGATAAGCTGGATAAACTCCTTTCTACAATCAACTGTTGTGGAGATCTATGCCACGGTATTCATACACCTATGTCTAGCAATTCAAAGGAACGAGTAAACTACATATGCATGTGATCATTTTAACAAACATACGGCTTCAAATGCATTTTATTTGCAACCTTTGACCCCTTTTTTTGTTGTTGTTGATAAGGTAAGGTTTTATTAACTAGTACCAAGATGGTACCACAGAATTACACATAGCTGCTGCTGGGAGTATCCATGCAGTCAGTTACAACATTTCCCTAACAATTCCAAGAAATCCATATATTGATCAATGTTTTCTATGAGACTACTTGTTACACCACAGAAACAAATTAAGCAAACACTTGTTTTGACTCTAGGAATCTGATCTTTCCGGATCTCAAAACAAGCTATAAGTGCTGTGAAGTACCAAGGGAATAAGAAGCAACTCCGCAGGAAGTAGGCAATGCACCAGATATAGCCACAATTCCATACGCTAGAGAAGCCTTTAAGAAAACAGAAGCGCACTTTTATCATCAATTGTCCCCAATTTCTAATGGCGTCGGAATGAGTGACATGGGTCTAAGTGATACTTTTGCAAAATCATGTTGCTATTTAGTTTCTGTTTTCAGAAAAACATCCTTCCGCATAACTGTTTCAGAAGATAGTTTTTCTTTTTCCAGACACTATAATCCTACAAAAATTATTTTTCAAAACTTCTTCAGAATCATTCAAAGGTACATTACACTTGGACTGTTCTTACCTCCCAGAAAATGCAATCTCTTCAGAACACTGAGGAACATCGCCAAATAGGTAATAGCTGCCGGACCAGTGTCAGACATCACAGAAAAGAACTTCTAAATGTGTTCTGCTTAGTATTTTCAAAAGATCAACCAAAAAGCTAGATGGCTAAGTCCCAATTAGAAAATGTCCTTGAATCCGCAGCCAAACAAACATTCCACAGTTCCTTGGTATGGTGCAAATTTCAATGTAAAAAGGTCTAAAGGTAGCCGACTAAAAGATTACAATATGCAAGCAGCCAATTGTACGTACCGGACAAATTATGCAACTATTCACCATTACAAACAAAACTTCTAGCTGATAAACCATGAACCAGAATGGATGCATAGCAACACAATATTTAACAGGAAAATTTTGTTATAAAATTGTATTATTGTAGCTCTCAGTCTCTATCTCAAAGGATTGGTAGTGAACACTGGTCTACCATTCAGATCTCTTCCTATAAAAGGAAAGGGCAATCAGTCTAAAATCCTGCTAAAACTTGAGAGATTTAATTGGAACATCGAGCGCCACATAAACATAATTACACAAATTTAAGTGATACTAATTGAAGATTGAGTACGCATTCAACTGGTCGGTCGGCCCAAAGGGCGAAATTATTCCTCTGGCGCACAGTTTGATATAGAGAAAGTCAAGTAAAAGGCGAGCGAAAAATCATCATTAACAGGTAAAATTTACTCGAAGATTTCAATCTAGCATGCTATAAAGGTCACACAATTTATGATTGTCTCGGTTGAACTGTTATGGACATTAGAAATAAGTATTCACGAAGAAATTGGGGATTTAGGAATGGTTAACCTGAAATAAGGAGAGTGAAATCTAAAGGCGATCGCCAGGCTTGGGGGGCTTGCGATATTTCTCTTCGACATCTTTGGCCTTGAATAAAGCGTTCTCAATAAGCTTTCGAATGTTGGGGACGTTGTAGTTCTGAGCTATGTATATTCCGCAAACAGTTCCTGATATGAATGAGAAACTGCTCCTTATAATCCCCATCACACTTTTTCTGTTCCCTTTTTCCGGCAAGTGCTGAGATGTACCCTAAGTGGAGCGATTTGCAAGACAACTGGACTGAGGATGTAGCTGCCCACCGCACGCAACTGTTTTTTTTTCTTCTTCAAACAGACTTTTACTCTCTTTTTTTCTTTTTTTAACTATTCAAAAAATGAGGCTCATCAAGCCTTTTTCCATTGTGTGGAAGAATATTCTACGTAGGGCTACGACTAGGAGTACCATTCTATAATCATTATTGTTTATCCGTAAAACGGTACAATTTAATTTATACGTGATTTCTATACAAGTGAACTAATTTGATCCTGAAATAATATAATAATCGAAGAAATACGCAGTACTTAGCCTTGAAATTTAGATAAAATAGCAAAGATAGTGACTCCGTGAACACGGTTTTCGAACACACCAATGATGAGATCAGAAAGCAAGAGAGTGAAATTGTATAAAGTTTTATATAGAATATAGTATATGTTCTTGCGAGAACATTCGTGTCATTTACAATGGTAACTGAGCTCACTATTTATAGTTATGCCTAGGGAAAAAGGTCATACGATCATGCCCTCCTTTAATGCCAATTATGAGAGTCATTGATGAAGATATAACGTTGAGTGTAAATGCCAAATTCTTTGTAACGGATCGTCGCTCTTAAGACTATAGAATATTCCTTAGTAAATGCTACCGGGCGCAGAGCATTTAATACACTTTTATGAACGTTATCCGTTCCGTGATAAGCACAATGGCTGTATTCTGTCTTCAGCCATTCCATCTCGGATTCTACGTGTCCTCCTTTTAGTCAGCGACGTGTCATATCATATTTTACCATATACAGATAGTCCCCCTGCTTTCCGGTGACATAACTTTGTGTTACCGAAAAGTTGGTAGAAACATCTTTTTGGCGGGAATTACTATAATTCCCTCTGAAGGTCTCTGACGGTTGATTAGACGCAAGTCTTTCTGCATTTAATGCCCCGAACACGCGTCATCCCATGATTCAGCACAACTTTTACCGATTATCGAGGTAATCATGGCCATGAATTTAGCCTCCAAAATTTTACTTATACGCAACTTTCTATTCCTTTGCGTTTCACAATTCTCGAGCTTCTGATTTGCATCCTTGTTTTCCATCCTTTTTCTAATTTTCTTCAAACATAAACTCTTTTACCTTCTTCTTTTCCAATGGCTTCTTCCTCCAAACATGGTGGTTCCACAAAGAATAAGAACAAAACCAAGGATTCCCTTCCTCCAGCATGGATTCCATCATCCCAAGAAGGCTAAATTCGTTAAAGGATTTTGAAGAAAAATTTTCTACTGTTAACCCTCGTACATGGGCTGTTAGTAGGTACTCTTCTTCGATTCGTCCTTCCAGTATTCCTGCTGTGAAGGAGGACTGCCGCTACAATGAGTTGGAAACTAGCGCTCTTGATCTATCGGAGTGAGTGACCTTTTCCAAGGAAGGTTTTACATACTTTTTCACGTATCCATGTACTTTGGGTGCGTTTTCTTTGAGCAAAGCGCTTGATTCCGCGATTGCGGAGTTTTGCCTTCGCTACCAGGTATGTTTGGCAGAGGTAAGTCTTTCAGTATGGAGGACGATCTCCTGCCTCTGACGCTTGTGACAAGAAACTAGGGAGGAGCTAACCTTAGATCTTGTGATGAATCTCTATTCCCCCAAAATCTTCCGCGGGGGAATGATAAACCTTTGCAACCGTGGCCACCATGCTTTGTTGTCTAGCATGGATGATGACAATGACCGTGGGTGGATGGAACGGTTCGTTGCAGTTGCCACCAATGACATCATTCCGACAAGGGCTTCATCCTTTTTCTAGTTGCTTGGAACCGCACTCGTAAGTTCTTTGTATAATATTCCTCTTACTAGATATTCTTCTATGGTCATATCATCTCTTCACTATTCGCTCGATGGCTCCCACCGGTGGTAAAAGGTTTGAACTGGTAGTTTCAGAAGATTTTGGATGTCACAACGCCCGAAACTCGTTCGTGAAAAGATCTGGCCCTTAAATACGGGTGGAAGGCCAAAAATCATAGTAACTCTATGTTACTTTGCCTCCATTTTTGTATATAAAGAACTTGGTTGAACCCTTCTGACTTTGTTCATGCAATTAGGTCTACCTGCGGGCTCTGTTGATGTCCCCGAGGAGGACGTTCTGGCTGATCCTGCTGATGTAGTGAAGCTGCTTCAGGAAGCACTTACTCGAATCTCCGGGCCTGTTTCGGGTGCAAATACTTCTTCACGGAGTCCCCGGCAGGAGGATAAACAAACAAAGATAAGACGCTCCTCCGCGATCGGGGAAAAGAATAAAAGGGCAAAGGTTGATGCCCCCGAATCATCTCCGGTGGTGATGATGGTTGGTCCTCCTTGTGGGCCGGTCGTAGACATTGTGATGATTGATGATGATGAAGAAGATGTTGATGAAGGAGCTTCTTTACATATAAGGCGACGATCCTCATCATCTCAACAGGATGCTCGACCTGTTGAAATAGTTCTCGGCGCTTTGGGGAGAATCTAATTTGGTAGAATATGCCAACTAAAGTTTTCGGGCCCCAATTGTTGCAACCAGTGTTGCGGGATTGAGTACCGGGTCCTTGCCGTCTTTGGTTGGCAAGCATCAAACAACCAGCACTGTATTTGATGCAGCTGCTTCTCACTCCTTAACTCCATTAGCTTTATCTCCACCTTCACCAACACCAGCAACTGCTACATCATTTCCATCTTCGTCTACTCTTCCACCAGCAGTTGCTACACCATCTCCATCAGCCACACCTGACCATGAAGAAGGTGTTCCTCTTCCACAGTCCCCAGTTCATGGGAACTTGGGGCAAAATTATGTTGCTCCTTCTGAAGATCCACAAAGGAGGAGGAACATCACTCTTTCGGTCTCTACCGGGTGCGACCTGCTATCGCGACCGGTGGAGATTGTTAATTTACCTGAAGCCTTTGGCTTCAAAAAAGGACTGGGAAAAGATTTAGACACTCTCGGGAGAGTGTTTGTTGAACAATGCTATGCATAACGCTGTAGCGGTACGTTCCTTCCCTCCTCTGTTATTTCTTTTAGTTTGAACGAATAAATTCTAAATTTTACCTCTTCTTGTTTTATAGGCCAACTTTCTTGTTTCTGAGGGCCTTCAAAGGTTGATTCGTGAGAAGGAAGAACTTACTTCTGAACGGGATCAGCTTTTGGCGGAACGGGACCAGACTGTTCTCCGCCTCTCGGAACTAAAAACCAGGGCTGCTGAGGCAGTTGTTTTGGAGGCTCGTTTGCAGCAAAGTGAGCAAGAAGTGGTAACCCTTAGCCAAGAAATTTGGGCCGCTGAGGGTTAATTTTGATGAGGCCAAGGCCAAATGGGCAGAAGTCCAGAACGGCGTTCTTGCTACAGCCGACTGTGAGGCTGCCTCTGCTGAAAGAGTGATTAACTTGGAGGCAGCCTTGAACTCCAAAAGTGAAGAGCTTGCTGCTGCGGAGGTGAAACATGCCCAGCTATAAGAGAAGTACAGGAAAACCATTAAGCATAATAGGCTCTTTAGTTCAACTGTCTGTGAGCTCGACGTCAGCCTCAAATTTGCTAGATCCGCCTGGGAAACCCTTTCCGCCGAGGTTACTCAACTCAAAGAAGAACTCAAGCATCGAGCGACTTCCCTCATTGTTGAAAAAACTTATTCCATGTATAGCATGAGGAAAAAAACCTTGGAAGAGGCCAAAGCTGGTATTATTGACATTGATGCCAAAATTGCTAATGCCCGAGGGCTTATGTTGGCTGCAAAAAATGGACTCCCGGCGCAGTCTGATGCTCCAGGTTCTTCTGATTCCAGTTCTGATTTTTCAAAAATTGAAGAAGGATCGGAAGGCGATGAGGCCGAAGACCAAACTGGGGAAAGCGTTGAGCCATCGGCGTAACCACCTACCCTTCCCGGCAATGCGGATACTTCTCTTCCTCTTGACTCCGGAGGCACTGCAGTCTAGCTTTTCCTTTCTTTTCCCATTTTGTACTTGTAATGTTTTGGCCCGTTCTTGTAAATAAAGACATAGTGTTTTGGTCAAGTGTCGTTTGAGTCTTACTTTCATTTGAATATCCATGCAAGCCTTTAACTTTTGCACTTGCTCAATCATTCTGTGCATGTTGTTCAATTCGTGCCTTACTATGTGTAGTTTCGGATGCCTTTTCTTCGAAGCATTTTGGTTTCGAGTATTATCCCTTTTACGTGAGGGTTTTTATGAATATTTGCGCAAGTTTGCTTTTTGCGTCCTTTTCAAATGTAGTTTCGGGTATATTTTTCCCTGATGGCATTTTGGATTGCGGGCATTGATTCTTACGGAACCAACCCTTTAACGTGAGGGTTTTTATAAGAGAGGGTCCTCTTATGTTTACGGTGCTCTTGAAGAGGACGTCTCTTGTTTATTACGGCACTAACATTTGAAGTACTTGTTTAACTTTCAAATAACAAAGTTAGCTCATCATTCAGACAAGAAACAAGATAAAAGCAAAAGGATTTCATTTTATTCCTTCTATTTTTAGAAATTACATAAGCATTTTGCTATGCAGAAAAGAAATTGCCTTTACTTGTGGCCATCTTGTACAACTTGTTTCTACAGAGCTGGCTGCGCAGTCCCCGGTCCCGATGAAGCATTTTGTTTCTGGATTTTCATTCTCGGTTGACGTGGCAGTCAATGTTATCGTATCCTCATATCATTCCCCCCAGTGTTCGAATGGGAAGAATGTGAATTGGAACACTGGAAGTCTTGTATCTTTGAGTGTCCCACCAATGAATTGCTAGGTAATCCTTCACTC
This sequence comes from Nicotiana otophora, assembly GCA_000715115.1. Taxonomy (NCBI): domain Eukaryota; kingdom Viridiplantae; phylum Streptophyta; class Magnoliopsida; order Solanales; family Solanaceae; genus Nicotiana; species Nicotiana otophora. Next base: position 23,669 of record AWOL01S0069158.1, read on the forward strand.
GGCAACATATCTTGTTTTCCCTTAGGAATCCATGCTATCGAGCGAAAGAATACCTAACAGTCCTCTGGCGGTTTATGGTTGTGAACGTTCGGGTAACCTCTGTTCGGTAGCAAACTTAACTTCCCGGTGGGAATTTGCTATCGAACCAAAGATGACCTAATCGTCCCCGAGTGGAAGCTTGTTCGTTTGCCTTGCTATCAAAGGTCTTATAGTTGCTGTCTTCGTAGTATGCTTTCTGTCGCTGCCTCGTTAAAAACCTTGCCAGAAAAACTCAATTGGGACAAAAACTGAATGAAGGGAAAAAGAGTGCAGCACATACTTCCTGTTTGAGTGTCGTCATCAGCAATAATATCTTTTGAGGTGTGCCACATTTCAGTTGATGGGCAATTTGTCCCCATTCTCGTTCTTCAACTCGTATGAACCTTTCCCAGTGACAGCTGAAATCCGGTAGGGACCTTCCCACGTTGGACCTAGCTTTACCACATTGAGCTCCCGTGTATTTTGTGTTACTTTCCTTATAACCAAGTCTCCTACTTTGAAAAAATGGAAGTTGGCTCTTTGATTGTATCGCTTCATCCTCTGCTTTTGAGCTGCTATTCTCATGTGCACCAAGTCCCTATGTCCCTTGAGCAGTTCCAAGTTGATTAGCATTGCTTCGTTATTCGATTCTTCATTTGTCTAAGAATGTCTTTAAGTGGGTTCGCCCACTTCAAACCAGAATCAAGGCTTCAGCACTGTATACGAGGGAAAGAGGAGTTTCTCTTGTACTTGATTTGGTCGTTGTTCGGTAGACCCATAGAACTCCGGGCAACTCTTCGGGCAATTTGTCTTTTGCTGCTTCCAACCTTTTGTTGAGGTTTTGAATGATCACTTTGTTTGTCGACTCCACTTGACCGTTTGCGGTCGGATGATAAGGCGAATATGTGATTCTCTTTATTTTCAAGTCTTCGAGGAACTTTGTAACTTTTGCACCGATAAACTATGGCACATTGTCGCATGCTATCTCTTTTGGTATTCCGAACCTGCAAATTATATTTTCCCACAAGAAATCGACCACTTCGCATTCTCCGATCTTCTGATAAGAACCTGCTTCCACCCATTTAGAAAAATAATCAGTCCAAATTAAAAGAAACCTTACCTTTCCGGGAGGCGGTGGCAGCGATTCGGCGATGTCCACTCCCCATTTCATGAACGAACATGATGACAGAACCGAATGTAAGGGTTGTGCCGGTTGATGTACTAGTGATGCATAGTGTTGGCACTTATCACATTTTCGTACGAAATCTTTGGCATCATGTGCCATGCAAGGCCAATAATATCCTGTCCGTACCAATTTCAACACCAAAGACTCTGCGCCTGAGTGATTGTTGCATATCCCTTCATGGATTTCTCTCATGACATAGTCAGCTTCTGACGCTCCTAAACACAGGGCCAGCGGACCTTGGAAAGATTTTCTATACAATTGGCCTTTCCTGAAACTATAATGTGCAGCTTTGGTGCGTAACGCCCGTGATGCTTTGGGATCGTCGGGCAACTTTCCATGCTCGAGGTAGTTATTTATTTCATTTCTCCAGTCCCAGTCTAGACTAGCCGAATTCACCTCATAGTAACCACCTGTATCAAGGACTGAGCTCATTAGTTGTACCACCATTCCGGACTCCGGTCCCTTTATTTTCGTTGATGAATGTAAGTTTGCTAATGCATCCACTTCTGCATTATCCTCTCTCGGGATATGAGTGATTTACCACTCACGGAATCGTACCAAAAGAGTCTGGACCTTTACCACATATTGTTGCATATGTTCTTCTTTGGTATCAAAGATCCCGCAAACCTGATTTACCACCAGCTGTGAGTCACATTTGATTTTGATAACCTAGGAATCAAGTCCCAGGGCCAATTTGAGCCCTACAATCAAAGCTTCATACTCTGCTTTATTATTAGTTAAAGGGATCGTGCTGATGGTTTTCCTTAAGGTTTCCCCCGAATGCGTGATTAAAACTATTCTGAGCCTGGGCCCCTTTACGTTCGAGGCTCCGTCCATAAATAAGGTCCACACCCCTGATGTTGATTCCGACACCATTACTGCCTCCTTTGTTGCCAGAGGCAGCAGTCCCGGACTAAAATTGGCCATGAAGTCAGCCAAGACTTGTGACTTAATTGCAGTCATCGGTTTATATTCTATGTCAAACTCGCTCATTTCGATGGCCCATTTTCCAATCTTCCCGAGAGCTAGGGTTTATGAAGGATGTTCCGCAAAGGGAAAATAGTCACCACAGCTATTGGGTGGCATTGAAAATAGGGCCTCAACTTCCGAGCGGCGACTACAAGAGCTAAGGCCAGTTTTTCCAAATGTCGGTAGTGAATTTCTGCTCCTGTTAAAATTTTGCTAACGTAATAAATAGGAAACTGCGTACCTTCGTCCTCCTGGACTAAAACTGCACTTACCACAACTTTTGAAATTGCGAGGTAGACTAGCAATGTTTTGCCTTCTTCTGGTTTCGAGAGCAATGGAGGGCTTGACAAGTACTTCTTCAGGTCCCTCAAAGCCTGCTAGCACTCCGGCGTCCATTCGAAATTGTTCTTCTTTTTGAGCAATGTAAAGAAGCGATGACATTTTTCCGACGACCGAGAAATGAAACTGCTCAAAGCTGCTAACCTTTCTGTGAGTCTTTGGACTTCCTTCACGTTGGATAATTGGTCCAGAATGTCGTCTATGGCTTCAATTTTGTCGTGGTGTACCTCAATTCCCCTTTGTGAGACCAGAAACCCCAGGAACTTACCGGAGCTAACCCTGAATGTGCACTTTTCGGGGTTAAGTTTCATGTTATGCTTCCTCAAGATATAAAATATTTCTTGCAAATACTTAAGGTGGTCACCTGTATTCAAAGACTTAACGAGCATATCGTCTATATAAACTTCCACGGTCTTTCCTATTTACTTTTCAAACATCTTATTTACGAGCCGCTGATAAGTGGCTCCGGGTTTTTTCAACCCGAAAGGCATTACATTGTAACAATATGTACCGAAATTTGTTATAAATGAAGTCTTTTCCTGATCTTCCATGTTCATCTTAATTTGGTTGTACCCGAAATAAGCATCAAGGAAACTCATCAGTTCGTGCCCGACCGTGGCATCAATCATTTAATCGATATTTGGCAGTGGAAACGAATCTTTCAGGCACGCCTTATTAAGATCTTTATAATTTACACACATATAAAGTTTATTGTTCTTCTTAGGAACTACTACTACATTGGCTAGCCAGTATGGATATCTTACATCTCTGACCGAAAAGGTTTTAAGCAAGCGGGTTGCCTCTTCTTTAACGAATTTATTCCTGGCCTCGACAATATGGCGCTTCTTCTGTTGTACCAGTGGTACGTTGGGATCCAGACTTAGCTTGTGCACAGCTATTTCCGTTGGGATACCTGTCATATCCTCGTGTGACCATGCAAAACAATCAACGTTAATTTTAAGGAATTCAATAAAACCAGACCTGAGCTCCGGGTACAATCATGTTCCCAAGTGAAATTTTCTTTTTAAGAATTCTTCGAATAATGAAACTTGCTCTAGTTCCTCTGTCGTGGATTTTGTTGCGTCCGTTTCTTCCGGAACATGGAAATATCTCGGGACCTGATATTGCTCTAACAATTCTGCCCCTAGAATAACCTCTTCTAACTCGGGACTAGGCGCCGGTTCCTGTAATTTCTATGTCGTGCGCTCCTTCCCTTTGCTACTGGAAACTGGGATTGCATTCATCTCCCTCGTTGTCGATTGGTCACCTCTTATCTGCTTGATTCCTTCGGGGGTTGGAAATTTCAGCAATATGTGATATGTCAAAGGTAAATCTTTCATCTCGTGTAACCATGGCCTTCCTAAGATGATGTTGTATCCCATATCACCATCCACTACTTCGAAGAGAGTTGTTTTCATTACTCCTTCAGCATTCGTGAGCAACAAGTTCTCTCCCCGGGTCGTCACGTTTGCAAGGTTGAATCCAACAAGGAGTTTTGTCGCCAGAATAATGCTTTCGGTGAGTTTAGCTTGTTCCAATACTCTCCATTGTATGATATTAGCCGAACTTCCTGGATCCACGAGAATACGCTTAATTTTAAAATCTAACACATTTAAAGAGAATATCAGTGCGTCGTTGTGTGGTAACAGCAATCCATCTGCGTCTTCTTCCGTGAAAGTGATATCGTCCTCCCGGAGTCTTTTGCTGTGAGTTATCGATACTTTAGTCTTCTTTGCCTCTGAAAAGATGACCCCGTTAATCTCGTTCCCACCAAAGATCATGTTGATCGTTTGGCATGGGGTTTCTTCTCCTGCTTTCAAGGATTCCGTGTTGTCTCTGTTGTGACCATAATTGTTCTTAGCTCAGTCACTCAAGAATTCTCGGAGATGACCATTCTTCAATAGCGTTGCCACCTACTCCCGAAGATGGCGGCAGTACCCTGTCCGGTGACCGTTCGTCTCGTGGTATTCGCACCATAAATTGGGATCCATGTAGATGGAATCGGACCCCATAGGTCACGAGAATTGTGCTTCTTTAATGTTCCTCATGGCTGACATCAGTTCCACTACACTGACGTTGAAGTTATATTCTGATAACATGAGGTAAGAAAGATATCGAGACCCCAACGTTTGTTTATCTTGAAGTGATCTATTATTTCGACCACGATCAGTCCTTCCGTCAACAGTGAACTTGTTTGCTGCTCGAAAATTTCTGCCACGGCCTTCGGTACACTCGTAGGGCAAAAACCGACCCCTCATAGTCCGCCCATCCGCGTCGTAGTCATCCTTTGCTTTTTTCTCTGTTCTTCTCTCGTCCTTTGGCCGATGATGTAGAACTGGCCTGGTCATCTACGATCCTTATCTTCGACTCGTACCGGTTGTTAACCTATGCCCAGGTTGTTGCTTAAAACTCAAGCAGGCTCTCCTTCAGCTTTCGGAAAGCGTCTGAACTTCTCGGATTCAATCCTTTGGTGAATGCTTCAGCTGCCCATTCATCCGGGACGGCCGGGAGAAACATTCTTTCCTTATGGAATCAGGTAATAAACTCTCATAATAATTCTGATTCTCCTTGCGCGATTCTGAATATGTCGGCCTTCCGAGCTTGCACCTTTTTGGCCCCGGCATGAGCTTTAATGAAAGAATCTGCGAGCATTTCAAAATAATCAATGGAATGCTCGGGCAGTAATGAATACCACGTTAAGGCTCCCGTCGTGAGAGTTTCGCCGAATTTCTTTAGCAACACAGATTCAATTTCGTGATGAGCTAGATCATTTCCTTTCACCGCCATTGTATAGGTGGTAATATGTTCCTGCGGGTATGAAGTTCCATCATACTTTTGAACTTAATGCATTTTGAAATGCTTCGGGATTAGTTCTGGTGTTGCACTTGTCTTGTATGGTAATTGAACATACTTCTTCGAGTTCGGGCCTTTCAATACTGGTGGTGCGCCCGGGATTTTATCCATGCAGGCGTTTACTTCTCTCATGAATCGTAAAAGCTCATCCTTGCATGAATCGTTCTCGTTGTTAAGACCTGATCTACTCCCCCAGCCTTATCAGAGCCAACTTCACCCCTGGGAGTGTTGTTGCCGACTCTCTGCGTTGTTTGGTCTGTGGGAACAACGGGAGGAATTGGGTCGCGCCTGTTTGCGTTATTTAAAGCACCTAATAGAGCTTGCTTCAGTACCGTCATAACCTCATCCTGCCGCGTGAGATGGCCTAGGATGATTGTCTGTTGCTCTTACACGATCCTCACAATATTCGCTACTTGTTCCTCATCAGCATCATCGGGAGTTATCTCCTGAACCCGTCGAGGGTATCTCCTGTCATGCACTGGTGTGGCGTTATTCCACTCATTGCATGTGTCACTGGTCGAATCCTCGAAATGAGGCCGATACCCTCGAATTTCAGGATTACGTGCATCGTTAACAATGTTATCTGCCATTTTTTGTGATTTTTTCTAAGACAAAATAATCAAGACACGTTAGTAAAAAAAGGCAAGGATCAATTTAATTTAATGGTTGTCTAAGCCCCACGATGGGCGCCAAACTGTTTACTCGTAAAATGGTACAGTTGAATTTATACGTGGTGTTTAGACAAGTGAACTAATTTGATCCTGAAATAATATAATAACCGAAGAAATGCACAGTACTTAGCCTTGGAATGTAGATGAAATAACAAAAATAGTGATTCTGTGAACATGATTTCCGAACACAGCAATGATGAGATCAGAAAGCAAGAGTGTGAAACTATATAAAGCTTTGTATAGAATATAGTATATGTTCTTGCCAGAAAATTCGTGTCCTTTACAATGGTAACTGAGCTCACTATTTATAGCTATGCCTAGGGAAAAAGGTCCTAGGATCATGCCCTCATTTAATGCCAATTATGAGGGTCATTGATGAAGATATAACGTTGAGTGTAAATGTCAAATTCTTTGTAACGGACTATCGCTCTTAATGCTGTAGAATATTCCTTAGTAAATGCTACCGGGAGCAGAGCATTTAATACAACTTTTATGAACGTTATCCATTCCGGTGACAAGCGCAATGACTACGTTCGGTCTTCTGCCATTCTATCTCGGATTCCACGTGTCCTCCTTTTAGTCAGCCACGTGTCATATCATATTTTACCCTATACAACTATATTCTATTCTTTGTATCTACTCTCATCTCATTGTATTTAGATAATTTTTATTATTAATGATCAACTTAATCAATCATCTCTTTATCTAAATTTGAACAGTTCTTCAATAATTTTGTCATAAAAGTTACTGCTATTCAATAATCTATATAATTATAAAAGGGGAAATGCAACGACCCAGCCGGTTGTTTTGAGTATTATAATCCTGTTTCCCCATTTACTGCTCAATTTATACTTTACAATTATTTTATGACTTACCGAGTTAGTTGGTTCGGGTCCAGAAGGATTTCGGAGTGAAATGAGACACTTAGTCTCTTAATTGAAAATTTAAGTTGAAAAAGTTGAACGAATACTGACTTATTTGTAAACGACCTTAAAATTTAATTCTGATGATTCCAATAGCTCCGTATGGTGATTTTGGGCTTAGGAGCGTGTCCGAAAAATTATTTGGAGGTCCGTAGTGGAATTAGGCTTGAAATGACGAAAGTTAAATTTTTGAAAATTTATCCCCGTTGATTGACTTTTTGATATCGGGATCGAAATCTAATTCTAAAAATTATAATAGGTTTGTTATGTCATTTATGACTAGTGTGCAAAATTTGAGGTCAATCGGACTTGATTTGATAGGTTCCGGCGTCGTTTGTGGAAACTTAAAATTTCAAAGTTCATTAGGCTTCAATTGTGGTATGATTAGTTGTTTTAGAGTTGTTTGAACTTTAAAGTAATTTGAGGGTTCTACTAAGTTCGTATGATGTTATGAGACTTGACGGTATGTTTGGTTGAGGTCCCGGGGGCCTCGTTTGAGTTTCGGATGGTTAACGGATCAATTTTGGACTTGGCATTCCAATTGAAGAATGCTGATTTTTTGTCACTGGTTTCCTTTTACGCGATCGCATGAGAATGTCCGCGATCGCGTAGGCTTGTTTGAGGCAGTGATGATTTTATTCTTCGCGATCGCGTGAAGAGGGTCGCGATCGCATAGTTATGCGAGTTTGTTATTCGCGAACGCGTGAAGAAGGTCGCTTTCGCGTAGAGTAAGTGGAGCAGAAGTAGAGGTCACGCGTTTTGTGCTTCGCGATCGCGTGGACGAGTCCACGATCGATTAGGCCTGTGAGAGTAAGCTTCGCGATTGCATGAAAAAGTCGGCGATCGCGTAGGGTTAAATCTGGGCAGTGGAAATTTGTGCTTCGCGATCGCGGGTGGTTGTCCGCGATCGCGTAGAGCAAACTATTGGGCAGAGAGTTTAAGTTCTGAAAATGGGACTTCGTCCCATATTCCATTTTTACCGATTTGGAGCTTGAAGAGTGAGAATTGTCGGGAGATTTTCAAGAAAACTAATGGGGTAAGTGTTCCTAACTCAATATTGATTAAATTACCCGAATCCATGGTTGTTTTTCACATTTAATTAGTGAATTAAGTTGGAAGATTTAAAAAACCCTCTTGGTTTGAATTGAAGATTTGACGGTCGAGTTGAGGTCGGATTTTGGTAAAATTGGTATAGTTAGACTCGTGGTTGAATGGGCTTTCGGATTTTGTAACTTTTGTCTGGTTTCGAGACGTGAGCCCCACGGGCGATTTTTGAGCTAAATTTCGGATTTTGTTAAAAATTAGTATTTTCTTATGAAATTAATTTCAATAAATTTTATTGACTGAATCGAAATATTTATGGCTAGATTCGAGGCATTTGTTGGCCAATTCACGAGAAAAAGACATTGCAGAATAAAGAATTATATGGCTTGAGGTAAGTAACAGTTCTAAATTTGGTCCTGAAGGTATGAAACCCCAGAATATGTATTATGTGATTGGTTTTGAGGGGACACACATACTAGGTGACGGGCGTGTGGGCGTGCACCATAGGAATTATGACTTGGTCAATTCCATGGAACTGTGTAGTTGAAAAATCTGTCGATATTCATATATTTTTCCCCGTATTAGAGAAATTGATCTATGAATCATGTTTAAATCATATGTTTACACTATTGGGACCCACAGAGGTCGTGTACTTGTGAAATTATTTTTCTAAATTGTTGTTTTGCACTCAGTCACAGTTCTATTTGCACATTTTTACCTACGTCTCTCTTATTCATTATTGATGCATCATTTCATTATTATTGGGCTGCTTATCATGATTTCTGAGAGCCTGAAAGACTGGAGAGGTTGATGACTGAGTGAGGCCGAGGGCCTAATTGTGAGGATATTTATGGATCGGGCTGCACGCCGCAGCATGTTCATTGATTTATGCATGATTGGCTTGATATAGTGCTTGGGCTGAAGGAGCCCCTCTGGAGTCTGTACACACCCCCAGTGAGCGCAGGTACCTATTGAGTGCGAGTGTCGAGCGATGAGTGACTGTGAGGAATAAGTGACTGTGAGGAATAAGTGACTGTGAGGAAAGAGTGACTGTGAGGTTGGAGTGAGTGGGAGGACTGAGTGACTGTTACTCTGAGAGGATGCATTGATTTCATTATTTGTTGCATTTCAGCTGTCATATATCACTATTTGTGGAAATTTCGGAAAAACATTATTTTCTGTTTCGGTCAAACTTGATATGAAATTTGAGTGAAATCTTAAAGTTGAACTTGAGAGCATGCCTACTCTTTTATATTGAAAAGTACTGTATTTGGACTTAGCTGAGAAGCTCGTCACTACTTTCAGTTATTTATTTATTATTATTACTTACTGAGTTAGTTGTGCTCATACTACACCATGCACTTCGTGTGCAGATCCATGTGATCCCGGATACAATGGGTGTTGATTCTTTCACACAATTGGTTTTTCGGAGATTCAGAGGTAGCTGCCATATTTCGCAGACCTTGTCTCTCCTTCCCTATCCTTTTGTTTATTGTATTTGGTCTCGGATTATTATAGACCACATTTTCCAGACTTGTAATGTATAGATGCTCATGTACTCAGTGACACCAGGTTTTGGGAGTGTTTGTATCAGTATTTGCGAGACTTGTGGATTAAGTTTAAATATTATATTTTCAAACTTAAAATAAATTGTGGTTTATTGAGGTTGTCGGCTTGCCTAGTATCGAGATAGGCGGCTTCACGACAGGTTAGGATTTTGGGTCGTGACAAGTTGGTATTAGAGCCTAGTTTACATATGTCTCACGAGTCATGAGCAGGTTTAGCAGAGTCTTGCGGATCGGTACGGAGACGTCTGTACTTTTCTTCGAGAGGTTGCCTAACCCTTAGGAAAATTTCACTTTCTTGTATTCTGTCGTGCGAATTGTTTATTCTGGAAACTAAACTTATTTTATTCTATTCTCTCAAAAATTATGAGGACACGTACTACCGAATCGGATGGTCAGCCACCAGTGCCACCAGCTAGGGCCGCGAGAGGCCGGGGCCGTAGTAGAGGTCGAGGTGTAGCTCGTACAGCAGTTGGAGTAGCACCTATAGCACCACCAGTTGCTCCAGCTCAGGAGCAGATTCTAGATATAGCTGAGCTGACAGGACCAGCTCAAGCACCAGCTGTGCCCATTGAGATTCCAGGCCTTCAGGAGACTTTGGCCCAGATATTGACAGTTTGCACTGGCCTTGCTCAGGTGGTTTCGGCTCAGTCCGCACCTACCACTTCTCAGGCCGGGGGAGGTACTCATACCCTTGTTGCTCGTACTCCAGATCAGGTGGTACATGGATTTCAGATACTGGGGGCACTATCAGCCCAGTCGACTGCAGCTGTTAAGGCCCCGGTAGTCCCCCTTATGGCAGACGATAAGTATAGAAGACTTGAGAGATTTGGGAGGCTTCAACCTGCATCATTTAGTGGTGATGCTCAGTGTTTTCTAGATAAGTGCCAGCGGATGCTTCGGACAGCGGGTATACTGGAGACCAGTGGGGTCTCGTTCACTACTTTGCAATTTTCTAGGGCTGCCTTCAGATGGTAGGATGCTTATGAGAGGCGCAGGCCGGTCGGTGCAGCACCACTTACATGGTAGAAATTCTCCGTTCTCTTTTGGAGATGTTTGTGCCGCAGTCTCGCAGAGAGAAGCTGCGCAGACAGTTTGAGCAGTTACGTCAAGATGGTATGTCTGTGACGCAGTACAAGATGAGATTTTCTAAGTTTGCTTGACATGCAGTTTGGTTAGTTCCCACTGATAGGGAGAAGATTAAGAGGTTCATTGATAGTCTCACATACCAGCTGTGGTTACTTATGACTCGGGAGAGGGTATCTGGTGCTACTTTTGATGAGGTAGTTGACATTGCTTGGCAGATTAGATATGGTCCGTAGCCAAGAGCATGGAGAGAGGGAGGCTAAAAGGCCTCGTGGTCCAGGTGATTTCAGCGGTGTTCCTTCCGGGGGTCAGGTTTACCGTGGTAGGGGTCGTCCTTACAGACATGCTCAGACGGGTCATCCAGTTCACTGTGGTGCATCATCCAGCCAGGGTTCATATAGTTCTCATCAGGGTCAGTCATCCCTCAGTGCCCTGCCAGCCCAGAGTTCGTCCCGTGCTCCTTCAGTTTAGGGTTCATTTGCATCGGGTGCTTCCAACAGTTATTCTGGTTCTCGGTGCCCAATTTAGTCAGCACCACCACTAGTACCGGGGAGCTGCATTGAGTACGGGGAATTTGGGCATATATGGAGGCAATGTCCTCGTCGCTCGGGAGGTCCAGTGCAACAGAGGAGTCAGACTACGACTTCAGCACTGGTTACTTCACCACCCGCCCAGCCAGCTCAGGGTGGGGGTCAGTCAGCTAGGGGTTGCCCAAGAGCGGGAGGCCGATTAGGTGGCGGTCAGGCCCGATTCTATGCTTTTCATGCCAGGCCAGATGTCGTTTACTTAGATGCAGAGATCACAGGTATTGTCTCAGTGTGCCACAAGGAAACTTCTATATTATTTGACCCTGGTTCTACTTATTCGTATGTATTATCATACTTTACTCATTATCTGGATATGCCCCGTGAGTCCTTAGTTTCATCTGTTCATATTTCTATGTCGGTGGGCGATACTATTATTGTAGACCGTGTATATTGGTCTTATGTGGTAACCATTGGGGGCTAGAGACTAGAGTTGATCTCTTATTGCTCAGTATGGTTGATTTCGATGTAATCTTGGGTATGGATTAGTTGTCTCCATGTCATGCTATTCTGGACTGTCACGCAAAAACCGTGATGTCGGCGATGCCAGGGTTGCCGAAGGTCGAATGGAGGGGTTCTCTAGATCATGTTCCCACTAAGGTAATTTCTTATTTGAAAGCCTAACATATGGTTCGGAAGGGGTGTTTGCCATATTTGGCTTTTGTGAGAGATGTTGATGTGGATACTCCTACTATTGATTCAGTACCGGTAGTGAGAGATGTTTCGGATATATTTCCTATAGACCTGTAGGGTATACCGCCCGACAGGGATATTGATTTCGGTATTGACTTGGTGCAGGCCACTCAACCCATTTATATTCCCCCGTACCGTATGGCACCAGATGAGTTAAAAGAATTTAAAGAGCAACTTCAGGAACTTCATGATAAGAAGTTCATTAGGCCTAGTGTGTCGCCTTGGGGTGCACCAGTTTTGTTTGTAAAAAAGAAAGATGGTACTATGCGAATGTGTATCGATTACAAGCAGTTGAACAAAGTTACAATCAAGAATAAGTATCCTTTGCCGTGTATTGATGATTTATTTGACCAACTTCAGGGAGCGAGAGTATTCTCCAAAATTGATTTGAGATCGAGGTATCACCAGTTGAAAATTCGGGATTCGTATATTCTAAAAACAGCATTTAGAACTCGTTATGGTCATTATGAATTTCTTGTGATGTCATTTGGGCTAACCAATGCCCCAGCAACATTTATACACCTGATGAATAGCGTATTCCAGCCGTATCTTGACTAAGTTGTCATGGTATTTATTGATGATATCCTGGTGTACTCACGTAGCCAGGAGGAGCATGCATAATACTTGGGTATTGTATTACAGAGGCTGAGAGAGGAGAGATTGTATGCCAAATTCTCTAAGTGTGAGTTCTGGCTTAGTTCGGTGGCATTCTTGGGACATATAGTGTCCAGTGAAAGGATTAAGGTGGATCCAAAGAAAATAGAGGCAATTCAGAGTTGTCCCAGGCCATCTTCAGTTACTGAGATTCGGAGTTTTCTTGACTTGGCCGGTTATTATCGTCACTTCGTGGAGGATTTCTCGTCTATTGCATCGCCTATGACTAAATTGACCCAGAAAGGTGCTCCGTTCAGGTGGTCGGATGAATGTGAAGATAGCTTTCAGAAGCTCAAGACAGCTTTGACTATAGCTCCAATATTGGTGTTTCCTACACGTTCAGGGTCTTATATTGTGTATTGTGACGCATCGCGTATTAGTCTCGGCGCAGTGGTTATGCAAAACGGTAGGGTGATTGCCTATGCGTCCAGACAGTTAAAGGTACATGAGAAGAATTATCCGGTCCACGACCTTGAGTTAGCAGCTATTATTCATGCCCTGAAAATTTGGCGGCATTATTTGTACGGGGTCCATTGTGAGATTTACACTGATCATCAGAGTCTACAACATTTGTTTAAACAAAAGGATCTTAATTTGCGGTAGCGAAGGTGGTTGGAGTTGCTTAAGGATTATGATATCATAATTCTCTATCATTCTGGAAAGGCTAATGTGGTGGCTGATGCCTTGAGACGTAAGGCGGAGAGTTTGGGCAGCTTAGCATACCTACCAGTAGCAAAGAGGCCTTTAGCCTTGGATGTTCAGGCCTTGGCCAACCAGTTTGTTAGATTAGATATTTTCGAGCCGAGTCGAGTTTTGGATTATGTAGTTTCTCGATTTTCTATTTATGATCGTATAAGAGAACGCCAGTATGATGATCCCCATCTGCTTGTCCTTAAGGACACGGTTCAGCACGGTGATGCCAAGGAAGTCACTATTGGGGGTGACAGTGTATTACGGATGCAGGGCAGGCTATGTGTGCCTAATGTAGATGGTTTGCGTGAGTTGATTCTCCAGGAAGCTCACAGTTCGCGGTACTCCATTCATCCAGGTGCCGCAAAGATGTATCAGGACTTGAGACAACACTATTGGTGGAGAAAAATGAAGAAAGATGTAGTTGGGTTTGTATCTCGGTGTTTAAATTGTCAACAGGTGAAGTACGAACATCAGATACCGGGCGTATTACTTCAGAGACTTGAAATTCCGGAGTAGAAGTGGGACTGTATTACCATGGACTTCGTAGTTGGGCTCTCACAGACTTTGAGGAAGTTTGATGTTGTTTGGGTGATCGTAGATCGGTTGACCAAGTCCGCGCATTTTATTCTAGTCGGCACTACTTATTCTTCGGAATGTTTGGCTGAAATTTATATCCGCGAGATTGTTCGCCTACACGGTGTGCTAGTGTCCATCATTTCAGATCGAGGGACGCAGTTTACATCACAGTTTTGGAGAGCAGTGCAGCGAGAATTGGGCACACAGGTTCAGTTGAGTACATCATTTCATCCTCAGACGGACGGACAGTCTGAGCGCACTATTCAGATATTGGAGGATATGCTACGCGCTTGTGTCATTGATTTTGGAGGTTCTTAGGATCAATTTCTTCCATTGGCAGAGTTTGCTTACAATAACAGCTAACAATCGAGCATTCAGATGGCTCCGTATGAGGCTTTATACGGGAGATGGTATCGGTCTCTGGTGGGTTGGTTTGAATCAGGTGAGGCTAGGCTATTGGGTATTGACTTAGTTCAGGATGCTTTGGAGAAGGTTAAATTGATTCAGGAGTGGCTTCGCACGGCGCAGTCTAGAAAGAAGAGTTATGCCGACAGGAAGGTCCGTGATGTTGCTTACATGGTTGGGGAAAAGGTTCTGCTCAAGATTTCACCTATGAAAGGTGTGTTGAGGTTCGGGAAGAAGGGCAAGTTGAGCCCTCGATATATTGGGCCTTTTGAGATACTTAAGAAAATTGGAGATGTGGTTTATGAACTTGCCTTGCCACCTAGTCTATCAGGCGTTCATCCAGTATTCCATGTATCCATGCTCCGAAAGTATGTCGGGGATCCGTCTCATATTCTGGATTTCAGTACAGTGCAGCTGGACGGTAATTTGACTTATGATGTGGAGCCGGTGGCTATTTTAGACCGGTAGGTTCGAAAACTGAGGTCAAAGAACATAACATCAGTGAAGGTACAATGGAGAGGCCAGCCAGTCGGAAAAGCTACTTGGGAGATTGAGGAGGAGATGCGGAGCAAATATCCACACCTATTTGAGACTCCAGGTATGATTATAAACCCGTTCGAGGACGAACGTTTGTTTAAGAGGGGGAGAATGTAATGACTCGTCCGATTGTTTTGAGTATTATAACCTCATTCCCCTATTTACTGCTCAATTTATGCTTTACAGTTATTTTATGACTTACCGAGTTAGTTGGTTCGGGTCCGGAAGGATTTCGGAGTAAAATGAGACACTTAGTCTCTTAATTGAAAACTTAAGTTGGAAAAGTTGACCGGATATTAGCCTATGTGTAAACAAGCTCAGAATTTAATTCTGATAATTTCAATAGCTCCGTATGATGATTTTGGGCTTAAGAGCGTGTCCGAAAAATTATTTGGAGGTTCGTAGTGGAATTAGGCTTGAAATGGCGAAAGTCAAATTTTTGGGAAGTTTGACCGGGGGGTTGCCTTTTTGATATCGGGGTCAAAATTTGATTCTAAAAATTTTAATAGGTCTGTTATGTCATTTGTAACTTGTGTGCAAAATTTGAGGTCAATCGGACTTAATTTGATAGGTTCCGGCGTCGTTTATGGAAACTTGAAATTTCAAAGTTCATTAGGCTTGAATTGGGATATGATTCGTGGTTTTAGCATTTTTTGAGATAATTTGAGGGTTTGACTAAGTTCGTATGATGTTATGGGACTTGACGGTATGTTTGGTTGAGGTCTTGAGGGCCTCGGGTGAGTTTCGGATGGTTAACGGATCAATTTTGGACTTGGCATTCTAGCTGAAGAATGCTGGTTTTCTGTCACTGGTTTCCTTCTATGCGATCGAATGAGAATGTCCGCGATCGCGTAGGCTTGTTTATGGCAGTGATGATTTTGTTCTTCGCGATCGCGTGAAAAGGGCTGAGATCGCGTAGCTGTGCGAGTTTGTTATTCGCGAACGCGTGAAGAAGTTGTGTTCGCGTAGAGTAAGTGGAGCAGAGGTAGAGGTCACACGTTTTGTGCTTCACGATCACGTGGACGAGTCCGCGATCGCGTAGGCCTGTGAGAGTGAGCTTCGCGATCGCGTGGAAAAGTCCGCGATCGCGTAGGGTTAAATATGGGCAGTGGAAATTTGTGCTTCGCAATCGCGTGTGGTTGTCCGCGATTGCGTAGAGCAAATGACTGGGCAGAGAGTTTAAGTTCTGAAAATGGGACTTTGTTTCATTTTCCATTTTTATCGATTTGGAGCTCGGAAAGAGAGAATTTTCTGGAGATTTTCAAGGAAAATAATGGGGTAAGTGTTCCTAACTCAATATTGGTTAAATTACCCGAATCCATGGTTATTTTTGACATTTAATTAGTAAATTAAGTTGGAAGATTTAGAAAATTCTCTTGGTTTAAATTGAAGATTTGAGGGTCGAGTTGAGGTCAGATTTTGGTAAAATTGGTATGGTTAGACTCGTGGTTGAATGGGCTTTCAGATTTTGTAACTTTTATCGGGTTCCGAGACGTGGGCCCCACGGGAGATGTTTGAGCTAAATTTCGGATTTTGTTGGAAAAATAGTATTTTCTTATGGAATTAATTCCAATAAATGTTATTGACTGAATAGAATTATTTGTGGCTAGATTCGAGGTGTTTGGAGGAAAATTCACAAGGAAAAGACATTGCAGAATAAAGAATTACACGGCTTGAGGTAAGTAACAGTTCTAAATTTGGTCCTGAGGGTATGAAACCCCGAAATATGTATTATGTTATTGTTTTGAGGGGATACACATACTAGGTAACGGGCGTGTGGGTGTGCACCGTAGGAATTATGACTTGGTCAATTCCATGGAACTGTGTAGTTGAAAAATCTGTTGATATCCGTACATATTTCTCCGTATTAGAGAAATTGATCTATGAATCATGTTTAAATCATATGTTTACACAATTGAGACCCAAAGAGGTCGTGTACTTGTGAAATTATTTGCTAAATTGTTGTTTTGCACTCAGTCACAGTTCTATTTGCACACTTTTACCTCAGTTTCTCTTATTCATTATTGATGCATCATATCATTGTTGTTGGGCTGCTTATCATGATTTCTGAGAGCCCGGGAGACTGGAGAGATTGATGACTGAGTGAGGCCGAGGGCCTAATTATGAGGATGTTTATGGATCGGGCTGCACGCCGCAACATGTTCATTGATTTATACCATGATTGGCTTGATATAGCGCTTGGGCTGAAGGAGCCCCTCCAGAGTCTGTACACACCACCAGTGAGCGCAAGTACCTATTGAGTGCAAGTGCCGAGTGCTGAGTGATGAGCGACTGTGCGGAATGAGCGACTGTGAGGAAAGAGTGACTGTGAGGTTGGAGTGAATGGGAGGACTGAGTGACTGTTACTCTGAGAGGATGCATTGATTTCATTATTTGCTGCATTTCAGCGGTCATATATCACTATTTTTGGAAATATCAGAAAAATATTATTTTCTATTTCGATCAAACTTGATATGAAATTTTAGTGAAATCTTAAATATTGAATTTGAGAGCATGCCTACTCTTTTATATTGAAAAGTATTGTATTTGGACTTAGCTGAGAAGCTCGTCACTACTTTCAGTTCTTTATTTATTATTGTTACTTACTGAGTTGGTTGTACTCATACTACACCCTGCACTTCGTGTGCAGATCCAGGTGATCCCGGATACAGTGGGTGTTGATTCTTTCACACAGTCGATTTTCTGGAGATTCAGAGGTAGATGCTATGTTTCGCAGACCTTGTCTCTCCTTCCCTATCCTTTTGTTTATTGTATTTGGTCTGAGATTATTATAGACCACATTTTTCAGACTTGTAATGTATAGATGCTCATGTACTCAGTGGCACCAGGTTTTGGGAGTGTGTGTATCGGTATTTGCGAGACTTGTTGATTGTGTTTAAATATTATATTTTCAAACTTAAAAGAAATATTGGTTTATTGAGGTTGTCGGCTTGCCTAGTATCGAGATAGGCGCCATCACGACATGTAATTATTTTGGGTCGTGACAGAAAACCCTAAAACTGAAAAGTTGAAAGACTAAAAATTCCTTTTTCAAATAATCTAAATACTTTACTTTTCCTAATAAGAATTCTCTAATATTAATATACTAAATAAAATATATATATATATATAAATATTATATTAAATTCCGTGAAACGGTTAACTGAACAAAGAGGAAGTGGTTTGTGACATTTAGAAATGGTGTCTTTTAGGAAATGGTACCTTTTGGTTAGTCTCTTCATTCTAAAAGACACCTATAAATATTTTTGTAGGATTGATTACAATAACTATGGAACTTATTTTAAATTATCAACAACCACAACTTATAAACAATCATATGGTTTATCTTCCCAAAAATTAAAGATTAAATTTTTTTCTATTAGGGAAAAACATATTTGTTTACAAACGATTGAAACTTCTTATATTTATAAATGATCAAGTGTCATAAAAACTCCACGGAAGCAAAGGCCAGGGGATTTGGGGATAAAAGTGAAGCAGATATCTCCAGGAAGTATCAAAAGTCAAGTCTAATATTTGATGTATTTTACTTTCCAACGCAGAGTTGGAAGTGTAAATATTAAATTTACCAAAATGATTTATAAATATAGTTGCTTGTTTCCTTTATTTGGTATGTATTCAAGAATTTACGTAAGTAAGCACTGTATTAGATGTGTAAAATGACATAATTTTTCGGGCTCAAACAATTGTCACAACTTGGCAAAGACTTTGCTACATCTCATTCAATTGTAGTGAGTGGTAGGAATGGTATGACGATAACAAAAATCGGGTTATACTTTCTTTATTCTACTCATTATTTAAATGATTATTTCTTGTGATTTACAAAATTTAATATGTATATTAAATGTAATGATAGGTGGTCATGATCTCATAATATTTTGTGTCTTGCACACACATTATAATTAGGAATAATTGAGGTTATTACGATATATTCATACTTTAAAATATTTTTGAGATCATTTTAGATATTTAAGTTTAAACAAATTAAAAGTTTGATAAATTATTGTGAATATTGAGGTCTTCTTGTAATAAATATAATATATTTTTACGTTGTACATTGTGCTTGACGACAAAAACTGTGAATAATATGGGTTTGGCTATTTTCATAAACATATGATTATACATTCATAATAAATTGAGATTACTTACAAGACAAATCGAAATACCTATTTGTCTCGTATGTAGCTGTGTTTTAGAGTCTATGTGAACTATATTGTGGTAGTCAATTCTTTAAAGAGTTTGGAGAATGTAATAAGTTTAAGCCTATTTTTTCCTTTGAGAGTACTAAACCCTTGGTGTTGCAAAAAGTTATTCGTCTCCGTATACTATTATCCCTTTTCCTTTTTTCAAGTTTTTAAATCCTTTTTTTATTTAATACATATTATCAGTGTTTTTGAAAAAAATACCCTTACGGCTGATGTGTTCGTTAATTACTGAACAACTACATAGGGAAGGTTTTTTTGGTAATGGAGTTACTGTTAACTTAGTTTAATTATCTATTTACAAAGTTTGGTGTTTGTTTAGAATGAACTTCTAAGTTTGGTGTTTATTTGGAATAAACTTTCAATGAAAATTATTATTCTTTTCCTTGTAGATTTAATGTTGCATTCGATGCAAATTTATTTTATATTTTCCTAACAACTTACTTGAATTACTCGGTCACATAATTAGTAATACGTACTTCCACTTTTACTATTTGAAATTATTTTAATATACTAACTAAAATAAAAATAGCTACTGTCAATACGAGATGTTAAATTTATAAGATTGTTTAATATTGTTATCTATTTCAAATAAAAATTGTAGTCATAATAGAAAGTAAAGAGTTTATCTTGAACTATCAAAATTATCGTAGTATTTTTGCTTTGTCATCTCAAGAATCGAAGTAGAGTTAGCAAAATTATGTACCTATTAATAAGTCAAAAATGTTGCATGTTAGGTGAATATGCTTTATTTCATGTTTGTACTTCGTAAAAGTAAAATACCTAAAACAAATTACATTTTATCTAATTAAAAATTAATTTTTTACAGTTGTAGGTTAAACGATAAAATTATCTCGGCCTCGACAAATAAGTCACTACATGATAATCCACATTGACTATTCACATAAACTCGTAGTTTATTCTTTCATGTTTTATTTACTCAAATTCTAATAATGTTGATATTATTTTATAAGACTATGTATTACATGACTCGGCATACACGACAATGTACATGCCGAGAAACTAGTAATTAGTAAAAATACATAAGTAATTCCTAAACTTAATCGAAAATATTATTTATAAACTCTAATTTTATGGATTACCTCTTATTCTTATTCAAAGTAAGGCTAATATCCTTCTATAAACCCGACTTCTTGTAAAATGGTGTTATAACACACCTGACCAGATTGATCATAACTTCAATGCAACATATATTAGATGAAAAATAAAAAATAAAAAAAATCTATGAAGTGTTAGTGTCACGACCCAAAATCCTAACCCGTCGTGATGGCACAGATCGTGGTACTAGGCAAGCCGACATTTAAAAATATTTTCAATACTTTTAGCAGAAAATGAATTAAAGTAGTTTAAACAATGAAAGTTTTCATAAACGGGATAGAAATCTGAAATATAACGCGAAAGTTCCCAACCACCGGGGTGTCATAGAGTACATGAGCATCTATACATCACAAGTCTGGAAAATATTGTCTATGACAATCTGAAACTAAATACAATAAGTGGGAAAGATAGGGAAGGAGAAACAAAGTTTGCGAAATGCCAAGCAGCTACCTTGATAGTCTCCGAGAATCCGAACTCCACAACTCACCAACCGCCGTGACCGGAAGTACCTGGGTCTGCACATAAGGTGCAGGGTGTAGTGTGAGTACAACCAAATCAGTAAGTAACAAGACTAAATAAAGAACTGAAAGTAGTGACGATCTTCACAGTTATAGTTCAATTACAGTGATTTCAACATAGGAAAGTAGGCATGCTCTCAAGTTCGATAAATTGGCTCAAACAGTTATTCAATGACAAGTTTAAGTGAAACAGATGGTAATATCTTTCAGAGATTTCAAGACAGTGATACATGGCAGCTAAGTGCAACAATAATGAAATCAAATGCATCCTCTCAGGGCCACAATCACTCAGTCCTCCCATTCACTTAGCACTCGGCACTCGCACTTAGTAGGTACCAGCGCTCACTGGGGGTGTGTGCAGACTCCGGAGGGGCTCCTTCAGCCCAAGCGCTATAATCCGCATGGACAACTCACGTGCTATAGTAAAATATCTGGATCCGCAGACAACTCACATGATGCACGGACAACTCACGTGTTATAGTATCAATACCTCATAATCAGGCCCTCGGCCTCACTCACTCATCAATCTCTCCAGTCTCTCGAGTTCTCAGTAATCATGAAAGTCAGCCCCAACAGAAATAATATAATGTATCAATAAGGAATAATAGAGACCGATATATAATAAACAAGTAAATTGTGACTGAGTATAAAACAGTAATTTAGTAGATAATTCAATATGTAGACAACCTCTGTGGGTCCCTACGCTGTCATCACATAGTCTAAACATGATTTGTGGTTCAATTTCCCTATTACATGTAGAATGTACAGATAACAATAGATTATTCCACTATATGGTTCCACGGAATTTGACCAAGTCACAATTCCTACAGTGCACGCCCACACGCCCGTCACCTAGCATGGGTCTCACCTCAAAACCAAATACATAACACCTAATGCGGGGTTTCGTACCCTCTGAACCAAATTTAGAACTGTTACTTACCTCAATCCGAGCAAATCTCTACTCCAACACACCTTTGCCTCGCGAAACGGCTTCTGAATGCCTCGAATCTAGCCATAAATAATGTGATATAATCAATACGGGCTAAAGGAATCAACTCCATGAGAAAATGCTAAGCTATTAATCAAAATAAATAATCGACTCATAAGTCGGTCCCCGGGCCACGTCTCAAAATTCAATAAAACTCACAAAACCCGAAAGTCCACTCAAGCACGAGTCTAACCATATCAAATTTATCAAAATCCGACACCAAATCATCACCCAAATCCCCAAATCAAACTCTACAATCCCTAGCCTCAAACTCCCAATTTACACCTTAAATACATACCAACTAGGCGAAAATATCAATGGGGAAGCAAGATTATTGATCAAAAATAAGCACAAGGGACTTACCTCAAGAATCCCCTCGAAAACCCTCTCAAGAATCGCCTAAATCGTGCTTGAAATGTTTGAAATGAAACCAAAATCGCGAACCCGTATTTTAATAATCTGCCCAGGCTTTCCGCTTCTGCGGTGTCGCAGAAGTGACAACACCCACGCATCTGCAGTCCATACTGCTCCTGCAGTCCCCCACTCTGCTTCTGCGGACTCACTTCTGTGAGCATCCAAACCGCTTCTGCGGACCAAGCCCATCTGCCCAGTTCCGCTTCTACGGTCCCCCTAACGCATTTGCGGTCACGTAGATGCGAAATTCCCCATCGCACTTGCACGAGTTTCGCTTCTGATATCAAAAAGTTCACTCCCAGTCAAGCTTCCCAAAAATTTAACTTTCTTCATTCTAAGCCTAATTCCACTACGGACCTCAAATTCACAATCCGGACACGCTCCTAAGTCCAAAATCACCCAACGGAGTTAACGGAACCCTCAAAACTCTATTCCGAAGTCGTTTACTCATAGATCGATATTCGGTCAATCATTTCGACTTAAGCTTTCAACCTTAAGACTAAGTATCTCATTTCATTCTGAATTCACTCCGGACTCGAACCGATTATCCCGGCAAGTCACATAACAGCTATAAAGTACAAAATGAGTAGTAAATGGGGGAACGGGACTATAATTCTCAAAATGACCGGCCGAAGCATTACATCCTCTCCCTCTTAAACAAACGTTCGTCCTCGAACGAGGATAGAAACGTACCTGGAGTCCCAAATAAGTATGGATATCTGCTCCGCATCTCCCACCCAGTCTCCCAAGTAGCCTCCACAACTAGCTGACCTCTCCACTGCACCTGCACTGAAGCTATGTCCTTTGACCTCAACTTACGAACTAGCCGATCCAAAATAGCGACCGGCTCCACATCGTAATTCAGATCACCATCCAACTGAATTGTGCTGAAATCCAAAACATGAGACGGATCGCCGACATACTTGCGGAGCATAGAAACATAAAACACTGGATGCACACTCGATAAACTAGGTGGTAAGGCAAGTTTGTAAGCCACCTCCCCAATCCACTAAAGTACCTTAAACGGCCCAATCTACCGAGGGCTCAACTTGCCCTTCTTCCCGAACCTCATAATACCCTTCATGGGTGAAACCTTGAGCAGTACCTTCTCCCCAACCATGTAAGCAACATCACAGACCTTTCTGTTGGCATAACTCTTCTCTCTAGACTGCATCGTGCGAAGCCGCTCCTAAATCATCTTAACCTTGTCCAAAGCATCCTAGACCAAGTCAGTACCCAATAGCCTAGCCTCACCAGGATCAAACCAACCCACCAGAGATCTACACCATCTCTCATACAAATC
This sequence comes from Nicotiana otophora, assembly GCA_000715115.1. NCBI lineage: Eukaryota > Viridiplantae > Streptophyta > Magnoliopsida > Solanales > Solanaceae > Nicotiana > Nicotiana otophora. Next base: position 47,027 of record AWOL01S0069158.1, read on the forward strand.
CTCATACGGAGCCATCTGAATGCTCGACTAGTAGTTGTTGTTGTAGGAAAACTCTGTGAGTGGCAGAAACGGATCCCAAGAACCCCCAAAATCAATGACATAAGCGCGTAGCATATCCTCCAATATCTGAATAGTGCCTCGGACTGTCCGTCCGTCTGAGGGTGAAACGATGTGCTCAACTCAACCTGGGTACCCCACTCTCACTGCACAGCTCTCCAAAACTGTGATGTGAACTACATGCCCCGATCTGAAATGATGGACACTGGCATGTCGTGGAGGCGAACAATCTCTCGAATTTAGATCTCATCCAACCGCTCTGAAGTATAAGTAGTCCCAACTGGAATGAAGTGCGCGAACTTGGTCAGCCGGTCCACAATCACCCAAATAGCATCGAACTTCCTCAAAGTCCGTGGGAGCCCAACTACAAAATCCATGGTGATCCGCTCCCATTTCCACTCCGGAATCTCTAACCTTTGAAGAAATTCGCTCGGTTTTTGATGCTCATACTTCACCTACTGACAGTTGAGGCACCGAGCTACAAACCCCACTATATCCTTCTTCATTCTTCTCTACCAATAATGCTGCCTCAAGTCCTGGTATATCTTCACGACACCCGGATGAATGGAATACCACAAACTTTGGGCCTCCTCAAGAATCAACTCACATAGCCCATCTACATTAGGCACGCAAATCAGAAGACTGAGAAACCACACAAGCTAGAACCCGACTGGGCTCCGAGACATCTAATCTCACGAACTGGTTGGCCAAGGCCTGAACATCAATGCAAGATGTCTCTCACCAACAGGAATGAATGCAAGGCTACCCATACTCACCGCCTTTCTACTCAAGGCATCACCCACCACATTGTCCTTCCCGGGATGATACAGAATAGTGATATCACAGTCCTTTAGCAGCTCCAACCATCTCCGCTGCCTCAAATTCAGATCCTTCTATTTGAACAAATGTTGGAAACTCCGATGATCTGTAAACACCTCACAAGACACACCGTAGAGATATTGCCTCCAAATCTTCAATGCATGAACGATGGCAACTAACTCCAAATCATGGACATAGTAGTTCATCTCATGAGGCTTCAAGTGACGCGAAGCATAAGCAATCACTCTACCCTCCTGCATCAAGACACATCCAATACCGATCCGAGAAGCATCACAATACACTGTATAAGAACCAGAAGCTGAAGGTAGAACTAGAACTGGAGTTGTGGTCAAGGCAATCTTGAGCTTCTGAAAGCTCTCCTCACACTCATCCGACCATCTGAAAAATAGCACCCTTCTAGGTCAATTTGGTTTAAGGCAATGCTATAGACGAGAAACTCTCCACGAAGCGACAATAATAATCGGCCAAGCCAAGAAAGCTCTGAATCTCTGTAGCTGAGGATGGTCTAGGCCAACTCTGAACCGCCTCTATCTTCTTCGGGTCCACCTGAATCCCTTCACTGGATACCACGTGCCCCAAGAACGCCACTAAACTAAGCCAAAATTCACATTTGGAGAACTTGGCATAAAGTTTCTCCTCCCTCAACCGCTGCAACACAATCCTCAAATACTGGACATGCTCCTCCTGGCTACGAGAGTATACTAGGATATCATCAATGAACATTATGACAAACGAGTCAAGATAAGGCTGAAATACAATGTTCATCAGGTGCATGAATGTTGCTGGGGCGTTGGTCAGCCCAAAAGACATCACAAGGAACTCATAATGACCAAAACGGATCCTGAATGTTGTCTTTAGAATATCCGAGTCCCGAATCTTCAGCTGGTGATACCCAGACCTCAAGTCAATCTTAGAGAACACCATCGCCCCCTGAAGCTGGTTGAATAGATCATCAATGCGCGGCAAAGGATACTTGTTCTTGATTGTAACTTTGTTCAACTGCCTATAATCAATGCACATCCGCATGGTACCATCCATTTTCTTCACAAACAGAACCAGTGCACCCCAAGGCGAAACACTAGGCCTAATAAACCCCTTATTAAGGAGTTCCTGAAGCTGATCCTTCAATTTCTTCAACTCAGCCTGTGCCATGCGATACGGTGGAACAGAAATGGGCTGAGTGCCCGGCACCAAGTCAATACCAAAGTCAATGTCCCTGTCGGGCGGTATGCCCGGCAGGTATGTAGAAAATACATCCGAAAAATCTTGCACCACCGGAACAGAATCAATAGAAGGAGTATCAACACCAACATCTCTCACAAAGGCCAAATAAGACAAGAAACCCTTCCCAATCATCCGTTGGGCATTCAAATATGAAATCACTTTGCTGGGGACATAGTCTAGAGAACCTCTCCACTCAATCATTGGCAACCCCAACATCGCCAACGTCACGGTCTTAGCATGACAATCCAGAACATCATGACATGGAGACAATTAATCCATACCCAAGATCACATCGAAGTCTACCTTATAAAGCAATAAGAGATCAGTTCTAGTCTCCAATTCCCCAATAGCCACTACACACGACTGATATATACGGTCCACAATAATAGTATCGCCCACTGCGTAGATACATGAACAGATGCAACTAAGGACTCACGGGGCATATCCGGATAATGAGCAAAACACAATGATACATACGAATAAATGGAACTAGGCTCAAATAATACAGAGGCATCCATGTGGCATACTGAGACAATACCTATGATCACTGCATCGGAAGAAACAACATCTGGTTTGGCAGGGATAGCATAGAATCGGGCATGTCCACCCCCCGATCTTCCTCCTCCTCTAGGGTGACCTCTAGCTACTTGGGCCCCACCCCGAGCTGGCTAAGTGGGTGGTATAACTGCTGGTACTGGTGCCATCGGCCGAGAACTCTACTGTGGAGCCCCACTCAACAACATAGGGCAATCTCTCTTGATATGACCAAAGTCTCCACACTCGAAACAACCCTTCCTCTGAAGGAACTGTTACTCCTGATAACCCGAGGAACTACGTGTAGAAACCTAAGCGGACGAGGTATGGTGAAAACTATGTGCTGGTAGTGCACTGAATAAAGACTAGCCTGAGTGAGCATTGTAAGAATCGTGGTTAACTGATATTCCACGATGAGCTGGACGAGTCATCTGAGCGGGCCTATAAGGACGACCCCTGTTATGGTAGGACTGCCCCCCAAAAGGTACACCACCGAAAACCACCCGAACCTCGAGGCCTCTTGGCCTCCCTCTCACCACGCTCCTGGCTATGGACCATCTCTATCTGCCGAGTAATGTCAACCACCTCGTCAAAAGTGGCACCAGCTACCCTCTCCCTAGTCATAACCAACCGCAGCTGATACGTGCGGCCATCAATGAACCTCATGATCCTCTCCCTATCAATGGGAACCAACTAAACTGCATGGTGAGCTAACTTAGAAAACCTCATCTCGTACTGGGTCACAGACATGCCATTTTGCTGAAGCTGCTCAAACTGTTTGCGCAGCTCCTCCATGTGAGACTACAGCACGAACTTCTCCAAGAAAAGAACGGAGAACTCCTGCCATATAAGTGGTGTTGCACCGACTGACCTGCACCTCTCATAAGCATCCCACCATCTAAAGGCAGTCCTAGAAAACTGAAAAGTAGTGAACGAGACCCCATTGGTCTTCTGAATACCTGTTGTACGAAGAATCCACTGGCAATTGTCCAAGAAGCCCTGGGCATCCTCCGACTCAGCACCACTAAATGATGGAGGCCGAAGCCTCCCAAATATCTCAAATCTCTTCTGCTCATCATCAATCATAACGGGGACCACCGGGGCCTGAGCAGCTGCAACCGGCTGGGTTGGTAGTACCTCCTATGTTTGAAGTCGCTGCATCGCCTGCTCTAGAGTACGGGCAACGGGGGTTTTGAGTACCTCCCCTGGCCTGAGAAGTTGGCGCGGCCTGAGTCGATACCCTTGAGCAAGGCCAGTGCAAACCGTCAATATCTGCGCCAAAGCCTCCTGAAGGCTTGGAATCACAATGGGCATAGCTGGTGTCTGAGTTGGCCCCATTGGCTCAACTACATCTGGAATCTGCTCCTGAGCTGGAGCAATTGGTGGATCTGCAGGTGCTGCTCTAGTTGTTGTACGAGCTGCACCTCTGCCCCTACCGTGACCTAGGCCTCTTGTGGCCCTAGCTAGTGGTAGTGATGGCTGTCCATCCTGTCCGGTAGCACGTGTCCTCACCATCTGTGAGAGAATAGAATACAGAAGTTTGGTTACCGGAACCAATAAATTTTCACGACAAAAATACAAGAATGTGAAATTTCTTAAGGGTTCGGCAGACTCTCGAAGATAAGTACAAATGTCTCTGTACCAATTCGCAAGACTCTACTAAACCTGTTCATGACTCGTGAGAGCTATGTAATCTAGGCTCTGATACCAACTTGTCATGACCCAAAATTCCAACCGGTTGTGATGGTGCCCATCGTGGTACTAGGCAAGTCGACATTTAAAAATATTTCCAACATTTTTAACATAAAGGGAATTAAAGTAGTTTAAACAATAAAAGTTTTAATAAAAGGGATAGAAATCTGAAATACAACGCGGAAGTTCCCAACCACCGGGGTGTCACAGAGTACATGAGCATCTATATATCACAAGTCTGGAAAATACTGTCTATGATAATCTGAAACTAAATACAATAAGTGGGGAAGATAGGGAAGGATAAACAAGGTCTGCAAAATGCCAAGCAGCTACCTCGATAGTCTCCGAGAATCCGAACTCCACAACTCAGCAACCGCCATGACCGGAAGCACCTAGGTATGCACACAAGGTGCAGGGTGTAGCTAGAGTACAACCAACTCAGTAAGTGACAAGACTAAATAAAAAACTAAAAGTAGTGACGAGCTTCACAGTTATAGTTCAATTACAATGATTCAACATAGGAAAATAGGCATGCTCTCAAGTTCAATAAATTAGGTCAACCAGTTATTCCATGACAAGTTTAAGTGAAATAGATAGTAATATTTTTTAGAGATTTCAAGACAGTGATACATGGCAGCTAAGTGCAACAATAATGAAATCAAATGCATCCTCGCAGGGCCACAGTCACTCAGCCTTCCCATTCACTCAACACTCGGCACTCGGCACTCGTACTCAATATGTACCTACACTCACTGGGGGTGTGTGCAGACTCCGGAGGGGCTCCTTCGGCCCAAGCGCTATAATCCGCACGGATAACTCACGTGCTATAGTATAATATCTGGATCCGCACGGACAACTCATGTGCTACACGGACAACTCACGTACTATAGTATCAATACCTCATAATCAGGCCCTCGGCCTCACTCAGTCATCAATCTTTCCAGTCTCTCGGACTCTCAGTAATCATGAAAGTCAGCCCCAATAGAAATGATATAATGTATTAACAAGGAAGAATAAAGACTAAGATATAATAAACAAGTAAAACAATGACTGAGTATAAAACAACAATTTAGCAGATAATTCAACATGTACACGACCTTTGTGGGTCCCTATAGTGCCATCACATAGTCTAAACATGATTTGTGGTTCAATATTTCTACTATATGGAGAACGTAGAGATAACAACAGATTATTCAACTACACAGTTCCATGGAATTTGACCAAGTCACAATTCCTACG
>AWOL01S0069163.1:0-60443 GCA_000715115.1 Nicotiana otophora
TATAGTGTATATATATAAGCTATATTCGATAAGCTATATATACATCTTATATACTATATATAAAACAGAAATGTATATATAGTGTATATATATAAGCTATATTCGATAAGCTATATATACATCTTATATACTATATATAAAACAGAAATGTATATATAGTGTATATATATAAGCTATATTCGATAAGCTATATATACATCTTATATACTATATATAAGATGTATGTATAGTATAGTATATATATTAAATGTATATATAGTATATATATAAAAGCTATATTCGATAAGCTATATATACATCTTATATACTATATATAAGATGTATATATATAGTATAGTATAGCATAGTATAGTATAGTATAATATATATATTAAATGTGATAGATTGATGATTTTGTAAGAAAAAATAAAAGAATGATGGGGTATTTATAGTTGAAAATAGGGAAAAAGTGTAATTATAAAAAGTTTGGGATTAAAACAAAGTGAGGGGGGAGGGGAGAGGGAGTTAAATGGCTATTTTTGACAGCCCAATAGCTATATTGTTTTTTTTTTTTAAAAAAAATATTTTAAAAAAAAATAGTCATTGGGACCGTTTGGCCCGCTAAGGAACCGGGCCGGTCCCGGGCCCTGGCGGGCTAAACGGTCCCGGTCCTGACGGGCCCAAATCATAGGACCAGCCCACGAGACCGACCCAGGCCCATTAAAACCGGACCAAACGGTCCTGACCCGTTTAACCTGTTTGGCCCGATTGGCCCGCGGTCCCGGGCCGGTCCCGGGCCTGGACCGGCCCACTTGCCACCCTTAGGTACACATAATGACTATATATATATGTCAGTAACTAAGAACTCCTACTAAAAGTATTATAGCTCAAATGTTATAACGTTTTACGAAATAAAATTGATATTGTCTTTTAATTATATTATCTTTTCATGCTTTCTTTAATGTCTTATCCTCTTTTATGCGAGGGAGTTGACGATGCATACAATTACTTTCTATTGTGCATTATGTCCCTTTGTCGGGACGCTGCATCTCTTTTGCAAATGCAAATGTTGATACTTCAGACAGTGTGGACCCTCGTTAATTAGGTACCTCCCTCATCTCAGTTTTATGGCGAGTCTACTATCGTTTTAGTGGGTATTTTGAGTCTAGTTAATGTTATGTATTCAAGTAATTCATGTTATAGTCTTTCGTGTATACTGCGAGTCATGTATTTATGTTTACAACATTGCATCGTAATCATGAAATCATGTATACAGTTTTGAGGATATTTTAGGCCTTTAAACCAAATGTTTATGATTTAAACTTTGAGTACTTCTTTTATAATGAATCATGCATTATTTAAGTGTAAGAATAAAGTAAATATTAATTCACTCGATCACAAGTTTTAAAGTATCGGATATTGTATTCCCATTTAATCAGTTTTGGGGCGTGACATAAATGATGCCGTAGAATTACAACCAAGGGCTGTGACTCTAATAAGGCATTAAGATATGAAAAATTTGTGTATTGAATTCTTCAAATTTGTATATTCAACTTTTTCACCAGTCGATCTAAATCAAAACCAAGTTACATCACATAGATCAAAAAGAAAAAGGCTAACTCACAATTTTGACGACTTTGAAATAAAATTGTTGTTTCTTTTTTCAAAACGTTTAGTTAATTTACTTCTATATTATCTTTTTGGAATACATATATGTTTGAGTAGATAACATTTTCAGCTATCAACCATCTGCAAAATATTTTATACGAATTTAGTTTATCTCATCTTTTTGAAAAACTAATGTTTGTCGTCTATTCTACTTACCCTTGCTAAAAGATACTAATTCTGACTATCAAAATAAAGAAATTTCTAGTGCAAGTAGACATAATGGTTGATAATAAAACTGTCAGATTGTGATTTTATTATTATCATTGTTGAAATTAATTTTATAATAGGATGTTTCCACTGCTATATACTTTCTCAATTTTAACTTATAAAATGATAACAATTAGGTGGTGAAGTTGGTATCACGTGTAAAATCTCTTCCATGCTCAATGGACAAATGACCATATCATTAACGTTTCCTTAGGAGTCAACACAAATGGCCGTTCTAGAACGGCTAATAAGAAGATTTTCTATATCCTCCTTTCATTATCACTCAATTTCGGTTTCTTCTGAAAATGATGCTAACGTTTGAACTCTCAATTTCTTGCACTGAACAATTATCCTTAAGTCTCAAATTTACCTTGAGCCTATATATTATCGATTTCAGACATGTTGGGTTTTTAAGGTTGGTTTAGCTTAAAATAGGGTGAATAGGAAATGGAGGGAAAAATAAAATTTTAATTTTCCCTCTTTTACAAAGGAACATTGTCCCATATTGAAGGAGAAAATCATATTTGTTGAGTATATGTATAATTATACTTCTTCTAGCTCTAAAAGAGTTGAGAAGAAGGTAAGTCTCGCGTCGTCGTTGCTCGCTCGGCTTCGACTTCGGTTTCGGTCAAATGATTTGATTGATTAATTTTTTGGACCAAATTTATTTGTTAAATATTAATATTTAATCCAACTCGATCATTTTTGTAACGGTAATTTAAAGTTTTTCTTCGAACTTGTGGGGGGAAGCTATTCTTACGGCTAACCGGATACTAAATCGAGTACCCCATAGCAAAACGCAATCCAGTCCATATGAAAAATGGAAAGGAAGGAAGCCCAACTTGAATTATTTTAAAGTGTGGGGGTGTTTAGCAAAAGTACAAGTTTCTAAACCCAAAAGGGTAAAGATAGGACTAAAAACCGTTGATTGCGTTTTCATAGGATATGCGACCAATAATAAAGCATATCGATTTATGGTTCATAAATCAAAAAATCCTGAGATTTATAATAATACAGTTATAGAATCAGATAATGCTGAATTCTTAGAATATATATATCCGTATAAAAAAGAATGTGAGTCGATTGGTGAAGGATCTAAACGACTTCGGAAGGAAACAAAAGAAAGTACGTCTAATCAGGAGGATCCAAGATGTAGCACACGTCAAAGAACGTCTAGTTCATCTGGATAAGATTTTGTGACTTTCTTATTGGAAAATGAGCCTCGAACTTTTAAAGAAGCTATGTCTTCTTCGGAATCATTATTTTGGAAAGAGGCAGCAATAGTGAAATACAATCCATATTGAACAACCATACATGTGAATTGGTTGATCTTCTTCCTGGAAATAAACCGTTGGGTTCGAAATGGATTTTGAAGAGGAAAATAAAAGATGATAGCACTATTTATAAATATAAGGCAAGACTTGTGGTCAAATGGTATAGACAACGAGAAGGTCTTGACTATTTTGATATATACTCTCCAGTTATAAGAATTATGTCCATGCGAACATTAGTAGTATTAGCTGCAGTATATGGTCTTGAAATTCATCAAATGGACGTTAAGACAACCTTCTTAAATGGAGATTTGGAGGAAGAAATTTAATGGAACAACCTGAAGGGTTTGTGGTTTCAGGTAAAGAAAAGAAGGTATGTAGACTTGTTAAGTCCCTTTACGGACTAAAATAAGCACCCAAATAATGGCATGCGAAATTGGACCACACAATGTTGTCAAATAGTTTTAAGATAAATGAATGTGATAAATGTGCGTACATTAAGAATGTTTAAAATAACAGTCATTATTTGCTTATATGTGGATGATATGCTTATATTAAGTAATGACATTTCCAACATAAATGCGACTAAGCGTATGCTAGCTAGCAAGTTTGATATGAAAGACTTGGGAGTTGCCGATTTAATTCTAGGTATTAAGATTCATAAGACTCCTCAAGGTCTGGCATTGTCACAATCTGATTACCTTAAAACAATACTTGAAAAATTCAAGCCCTTAGATTTTAAAGTTGCAAAGACTCCAATTGACGTGAATCTTGCACTAGCAAAGAACAAAGGCCAAAGCATATCATAATTGGATTATGCTCGTGTGTTGGGATGTTTAATATATATCATGAATTGTACACGATCAGATATAGCTTGCGCTATAAGTAAATTGAGTCGATACATGAGTAATCCAGGTCAATCTCATTGGATGGCAATGAAATGAGTTTTGGGATATTTAAAACATACCCAGGACTTTGCTTTGTACTACATTAAATATCCTGTGGTGATTGAAGGATATTGTGATGCAAATTGGATCACCGGTTCAACAGATTCTAAGTCCACAAGCGGATATGTATTCACAATTGGTGGAGGAGCGATATCTTGAAAGTCGTACAAACAAACTTGTATTGCCCTCTCTACAATGGAGGCTGAGTTCATACCCTTAGATAAAGCCAGTGAAGAAGCTGAATGGCTCCAAAATTTCATAGAAGATATTCTATTTTGGCCCAAAACGTTGGTCCCAATATGTATACTGCGATAGTCAAGCAGCAAGCGGCAATTGGAAGGTTTGTGAGCGTTATGTATAACGGTAAATCTCGTCATACACGACAAAGACATAAAACCGTTAGCTAATTACTCTCTAGAGGAATTATCATGATTGATTACGTAATGTCAAGCGATAATGTGTCGGATCCACTTACGAAAGGCCTAACTAGAGAGGTAGTTGAGAAATCATCGAGGAGAATGGGACTATGGCAGAAGACAAGTTATTGTGGCGGTAACTCTACCTAGAAGACTGAAGATCCCAAGATCTAGGTTCAAAGAGATCAAACAAAGTCATTAATGACGGTTCAACATTTTCAACTAAAATTTTTGGTCCATTCTCGTGATAAGACAATGTTCAGTACCAAGGATAAAGCATTAAGACTTTTTAATGATTTCTAAATTTGATACGAGATATATCAAATAGTGTATCTACGGGATGACACGTTTAGGAATAACCTATGTAAGTATGAACTGTTAGCCTCTTCAAGGAGAATTTTGTAAGGCCAGTTCTCTACGCACTTATGAAATCAGGTGGTGTTCATGGATGAAATGAACACAACAATGAGAACCAAAGACGGTTAAGAGTTGATTGTGTGACTTATAGTTGTTTAGGTATACACTAAAGTTCGACTGTTCAAAGATATCAAATCTACCGATTGATCGAGTATATCCGACATAAGTTCACTACGGAAAGTTCAAAGGGAAACCAACTTATCCAGATGCGATTAATCCTTACTTGCGAATCACACACTTTTCATGCATATTTACGTGATATAGTCATTCCCCATTCATGTGGGGGATTGTTGGGTTTTTAAAATTAGTTTAGCTTAAAAAAGGTTGAATGGGAAATGGAGGGAAAAATAAAATTTTGATTTTCCCTTCTTTACAAAGGAACATTATCCCATATTGAAGGAGCAAATCTCATTTGTTGAGTATATATATGATTACACTTCTTCTAACTCTTAAAGAGTTGAGAAGAATTTAAGCCTTGCACCGTCATCGTCGTCGCTCGCTCGGCTTCGACTTCGGCTTCGGCTTCAGCTTCGGGTTTGGTCAAATGATCTGATTGATTGATTAATTTTTAGGACCAAATTTATTTGGTAAATATTAATATTTAATTCAACTCGACCATTTTTGTAACAGTAATTTAAAGTTTTCATTCGGTTTTATTTTTCCGTTTTATTTTGCGTAAATAGCCATTTATGTAATAGCCGTATACGTGAACGGTCATCTTGAAGAGCTGCACCTCTTCATTTAAACCCAACCCGTTGGATATAAATAGCAGGCCATCCCTCAGATTTTTCTTACTAAAATTCTAAAATCTCCTCCTTTCTTCTGCATTGTTTTAACTACAACAAAGCAACAGTAAGAGTGATTTGCTGCCGCCATTGTCTTCGTTGAAACACTGAGTTTTGAAGTACCGCTATACCAGTGTGTAATCCATTCTATCCTGGGAGAAAATAATCCACAACCTTGGATATTAGGAGGGGATTAAGTTTCTTAAGGAAATACTGTAAATTCAGTAGGCTCTTCTACTTTTTTGGTTTTATGAAAACACAAATCGCATCCCTCTGTTTCTTCTACTTTTTTGGTTTTATATTGTTTTTTCTTCTCTTGAATTATTTTGCAAATACAGAATTCTAAAAAGACATCCTATTGTAATTTCTATTAATTGTTAGAGTCATGAGGTAATTTTTAGAGGAAATTAGAGGGGGTCCAAATGGTAATCATGCAAAATGGTTGAAGTAAGGCATACGCAAAGTAGTACTTATCTTTTCTTTTTTGAAAAGTTTAGCCAAAGGTAGAGTAGTCAAATGGGATACTTCACTTCTCACGTATCAAGTTCAATTTAATTTGTTTCTTTCTCATTTAATATGAAATCATAATAGGATATTTGCCGCTAAAAATTAATACTAAAGTTTTGGACTATTAACTCTGATCCCAAAATCTCATAAACACCATAGAAATTTTTCTACATCATTTATGGGAGTAATGGACGAACCAACTTAACTGCAATGAGATGATAAAGTCATCGAGAGCCGTCAATACAGTAACATTTGAATTCTAGGGTTTAAATAAATTAACCACTCAATTCCAATGTGTTCAAATAGGAAAGTTCTCTAGGCTCTTGGCACACGCAAGGTATTGCACAAGGCATTTCTCTCATAGTTTTTTTTTCTTTTCTTTTACGAAAAGTTTATTCAGTCAAATGTGATCTTTAATCTCACGGTTGGGAATACATATTCAATATTTTGATGAAATCTTCCAATATAAAGTCCTTTTCTCTCACAGTTGGGTATATGTGTTTAATCTTTTGACATCTTCCGGCGTTCAATTACATAGAAAGGTATGTATATGTGTTGGATCACAGGATGTGCATCAGCCCAATCCACTATCAAGGAAGCCCACTAGAGTTGAACTGGCCCAACTAAAGTCTCCCTAACACACATTTGTATTGTACTATTGTAACTTAATAAGACTCGGTCCACTTGTTGTAATTAGAGAGCTCTCGTTCATTTTGTACAGATGGGTTGACTATCGAATAGAAAGAGAAAATCATTTTCCCTTTTGTTCTCTCTCTCAGACCGTTAGAACTAGGGTTCGCATTTACATTTTACCTTAAATCTGCTTCGATCCTTCATGTTTTCATGGTATTAAAACCATCAATGGATTCCTTAGATCACGGCCTTTCCAGCGATCCTGTCCTTTACACTTGATTTTGCTGATTCTGTTTTCTCCGACGAGGCTGTGACAATGTGTTTTTGGTATTTTTTGGTGGTTTCTGTTCATTCTCAGGTGTTTCTGCTTTGTCCTCTGATTTTGATGTAGAAGGCTCTTGTTTTTCAAGTTTTTGAAGAAGTTTGGTAATATCTTCTTATCCTCTCAATTTTTTGTTGAACTCGTGAGATGCCGTATGTTTTTCTCTGTGTGTTTAATGTCGCTTTGGCTTCTTCTCTATGAAGTATTTGGTGCATGAATTTACATTTTTTTGTTTGTGTCTATGAATTGAAGCCCTAATTTTGCCTGTGCGAGCTTAAGTGTAACGACCCGACCGATCGTTTTGATTGTTGTAACACCGCTCCCCCATTTACTGTTTAATTGTTGTTATGTGACTTGTCAGGGTAGTTGATTCGGTTCCGGGGATGTTTCGAAATGCGATGAGACACTTAGTCTCAAGGTTGGGAGCTTAAGTTGAAAAGGTTGACCAGATGTTGACTTATGTGTAAACAACTCTAGAATGGAGTTTTGATGATTCCGATAGTTTCGTTGAGTGATTTTGGACTTAGTAGTGTGTCCGGATAGTGATTTGGAGGTCCGTAGTTGAATTAAACTTGAAATGGCGAAAGTTGAAAAATTAGAAGCTTTGGAAATTTAGAAGTTTGATCGAGAGTTGACTTTGTGGTTACCGGGCTCGGATTTTGGTTTCGGGTGTTGGAGTAGGTCTGTTGTGTCATTTATGAGTTGTGTACAAAATTCGAGGTCAATCAGACGTGATTTGATAGGTTTCAGCATCGATTGTAGAAGTTGGAATTCCTTAGTTTTTATTAGGCTTGAATTGGGGTGCGATTTGTGTTTTGATGGTGTTTGATACGATTTGAGGGCTCGACTAAGTTCGTATCGTGTTTTAGCACTTGTTGGTGTATTTGGTTGAGGTATTGAGGGCCTAGGGTGGAGTTCAGTTGGTTATCGGATCGAAAATGGGACTTAGAGAAGTGCTGAAGCTGGGAGCCTTCCGGTGTGATCGCACCTGCGAGGAGATTGGCCGCAGGTGCAGCTGATGTAGCGCAGGAGCGGAGATGGGCTTGCTTGGGGTGTGACGCAGGTGCTAGGGGTCTTCTGCATCTGTGAGCCCGCAGGTGCGCGCAAGGCTTCGCAGATGCGGAGAAGGGGAGTGTAGGCTATCTTCACAGAAGCGGATCGAGGGTCGCACAAGTGCTTCCGCATGTGCTGAACTTGGAGCGCAGGTGCGGACCCTGTGGACTTAAGTGACTTCCGCAGAAGCGAAACTATTATTTCAAAAGCGATTCCGCAGGTGCGAAGGCACTGGGCAGAACATTAAATTCAAGTGTTTCGTGATTTTTCTCATTTTTGGACTTTTCAAACTTGGTCTAAGGCAATTTCTGAGAGGTATTTCGAATGATTTCTTGAGGTAAGTCAGTTGTGATCATACTTATTCAATAATATTGTTTTCCCATTAAATTTTTCACCTAATTTGTGTGTTTGGAGGTACAATTTTGGGAGTTTGAGGCTAGGGATTTGGAGAGTTTAATTTGGGGATTTGAGTGACGATTTGATGTTAGATTTTGGTAAATTTTGTATGGCTGGACTCGTGGTTGAATAGGCTTCCGGATTTTATAACTTTTATCGGATTTCGAGATGTGGGCCTGGGTGTCAACTTTTGAGTTAACTTTTTGACTTTTGATTAAGAACTTAGTAATTTTATATGGAATTGATTCCTTTAGCTCGTGTTGATTGTATCAAATTGTTTTTGGCTAGATTTTAGGCGTTCGGAGGCCGACTCGCGAGGCAAGGGCTTGTTGGAGTAGAGATTTTCTCGGTTTGAGGTAAGTATCGTATTTAAACTCGGTTTAGGCACTAGTTGCCTAAATTGTTGTGATAACCACGTGCCTTTGGGTGCGAACATGTGTGGGGATGATCCCATGTGCGGGCACCGGGATTATATATTGATGTTTGGGTTGTACTCGGGATCTTATAAGCCCATAAAGCACTGTTAAGCTTTAAGCTTTGATATCTCACATATCATAACAGTTTTTTGTGATCTAGTTGAGCCCTGATGAGGCTACTTAGAGGTTTAACCCCTGAACGAGCTTAATAAATGCTTTTCATTGATAAAATTTCCGGTTTGAGCTATGATAGAACACTATGGACATGCCTACACTTTAGCATGTTATTTACACCAGTCCAGTGACATAAGAATCTTATTTCATTCATCATATACCTGTATACTTGTTTTATTGCTTCTGTATGATATTGTTGGACTGGGGCCTGCGGTTATGCCAGGCGGATTATGTTATTAGCATGTGAGTTGTCCGTGCAGCACGTGAGTTATCCATGAAGATCCATGTATTGATATTATTAGCATGTGAGTTGTTCGTGCAACACATGAGTTGTCCGTACGGATCCATGTATTGATATTATTGGCACATGAGTTATCCGTGTAGCACATGACTTGTCCATGCGGATTCATATATTGATATTATTGACACGCGAGTTGTTCGTGTTGCACATGAGTCTTTCGTGCAGGTTCTATCGTTAGAACGTGAGTTGTCCGTGTATCACGTGAGTTGTCCGTGCAGTGTGTGGAACTTGTATTTCCTTGATCATTTATCTTATTCACTTGTTTCTTTCCTCTACATGCCATAATATTGTTGAGCGGGGTGTTTTGAGAAAACAGTGCACGTGCACACATAAATATTCTTCTCATGAAGCCTTATGAGTTAGGTTTAAATATTATACTGTGTTGGTCTAATGGGATAGAATCACTCTGAATCAACTAGTATCCTAAATAATTTAATCTTCTCTTATCTTGCCTTGTTTAATTGCGATACTTATTGAGTTAATTGTACTCACACTATACCCTGCACCTCGTGTGCAGATCCAGACATTTTCGGGCACGGTGGTTGTTGATCGTGGAGTTTTTACCTATTCGGAGATCATCGAGGTAGCTGTTATGGCATCCGCAGACCTTGACTCTCCTCCCCCTATCTTTCAGTTTTATTTATTCAGTTCTACTTTCTAGACAGTGTATCAGACTATGTCATTATATAGAGGCTCATGTACTCAGTGACACCCACGTTTTGGGAAATTTCTGTATTTAGTTATGACATTTTATCTAGTTTTATGAGAGTTTACTTATGTAAACTTGTTTTAGAATATGTTAAAAATTTAAAATTGGTGGTAATGCCTGAGTTGTCGTCTTGCCTAGTACCATGATAGGCGTCATCACGATAGGTTTAGTTTTGGGTCGTGACATTAAGTATGGGTTCTACTGGTGATTCTTCGACTACTTCTACTAATTTTATTCTATCTCCTGCTTACACTTCCGTTGAGACGTCTCATTCATTGTACCTCTATACCTCCGATTCTCCTGGTACTGTACTAGTTTCCAACACTTTCAATGGGCTGGGTGATGCAAGTTGGAGAAGAAGCATGCTAATAGGGTTGTCCTGTAAGATTAAGTTGGGGTTGATCAATGGATCAGTTGCTAAGCCAAGTGCCGACTCTACTGTGTATGAACCTTGGTGTCGATGCAATGACATGGTCACTGCATGGATATTTAATAGCCTTGATACTGAGATTAGAGAAAAGAAATTGATGTACTGTGATGTATTGAGTCAACTCAAAGGTTGTGAAAAGAAATTGAGCAGAGATATGGTAAACCTAATGGGACTAAGGTGTTCCAAATCCGCAAGGACCTATCTTCCATTTCCCAGGATTCCTCTTCTATTGCATCCTATTTTAATCATATTAAAAAGCTGTGGGATGAACTTGCCTTCTCTATTTCTTATCCAGAATGTGTATGTGGGTGCAAGGAAGCTTTTCAGAAAATAGAAGAAGATCAAAAGGTTCATCAATTCTTAATGGGGTTGAATGAGTCATATTCTGGAATAAGAAAAAACATTTTTTTGTTGAAACCTTTACCTGATATTGACACTGTATATGCTATGCTAATTGAAGATGAGAGGCAGGTTGATATCAAACTCCCAAATTCTCCTTTTGTGTAGAATTTGCATCATTTTCTACTGGGATACAGAAACTATTCGCATCATTTCCTACTAGTGCACATAAAGCTTTCTCTCTTGGTTTTACTCAAAAGGTCAATCTGGACTATTCGAAGAGGGGTAATGGTAATCTGGTATGCAAATACTGTAAAAAGTCGGGGCATTCTATAGAAAAGTTTTATAAGCTTTATGGTTATCCTCATGGTTTTAGGTCTAAATTAAGGAAAACTGCAGCTTGTGTCCAAGCCTCAGAGTCTCTATCTGTAGTGGGTTTTGAGACTTCCTCTAGTGACTCTTCTAAAGCCATTTCAGTTGATGTCCAGGGTCACCTGATGACTAAGGAGTAGTATGATCACTTTGTCTCCTTGCTTCAACATTCTAGGGTCTCTTCTACTGCTCAAGAATTCACCATTGGCTCTACCAACTTCGCATGTCTATTAGATAATTCTATTTTTAATAGTTGTGGGTTCAATGCTTGTAATTTTCCTAAGATAGAGGATGCTCTATGGATCATAGACTCTGGTGCAACTAATCAGATGACTCCTTACAAGTCCTTGCTCACTAACATCAATCATTTGCATATACCTTATAACCCTTCCTAATGGTTATAAAGTTAAAGTGTCATGCACTAGTTTTCTTTCTTTTTCTTCAACTATCTCTCTTCCTATTGTTTTGCTTGTTCTTTCCTTTCATTACAATCCCATATCTCTGCATCTTTTACTTCTTCGTTTGCAATGCAATGCATTTTTACACCTTATGCTTTTGCCTTATTGCAGGGCCATTTTCTGAAGAAGCCATTGGTTCTTGATAGACTTCAGAAGGGGTTGTACATTTTACAAATTGATGAAATATGTTTTTCTGATTCTTCTGAAAATTCCTCTGTGAATACCACAACTTCCAATTTGGGAACAATGAATAAGAGCAGTATAAATTCAAGTTCTTGTGCTTCTGTATCTTTTATTACTTCTAGTCTTTCTACTACTTCTTTTTCTGCATTGTCTTTTCATCATGATTGGAAATTAAGGCTGAGATATTTACCTTTTGCTAAAATGAAGACTATACATTTTTTGTCTGACAAACTTCCTATGAAGTAAACTATTATTTGCCCTATTGTCCCATGTCTAGGCAGCAAAGACTCACATTCTCCGAGAGTTCCATTCATTCTCTTTCCCCTTTTCAGTTGATTCATGTAGATTTCTGGGGCCCTTATCACACTCAAACTTATAATGGATTCAAATACTTTCTAACTATTGTAGATGACTTCACTACGGCTACATGGACTCAACTTTTTTCCTCAAAAGAAAATGCTTTTACTATATTGAAGTCTTTCATTCTTATGGTTCACACTCAGTTTAATTGTTCAGTTATAATTGTGAAGTCAAATAATACTTTTGAATTGGGAAGTAGTTCTGAAGCTATTTCCTTCTTTTCTGCTCAAGGCATTCTTCATCAAACCTCTTGTTGACATACACATCAACATAATGGTGTTGTGGAAAGGAAGCACAAGCATTTGCTTAAAACTACTCGAGCTCTCCTTTTCCTGTCCAAATTGCCTATTGAGTATTGGGGAGAGTGACTTTTGACTGCTACATATCTTATTAATTGGTTTCCCTCTTCTCTACTTTATGGTAAATCCCCATTTGAATTTTTGAATGGTACTACTCCTCTTTCTCATTTAAAACCTTTGGATGTTTGTGTTTTTCCGTTGTGCCTAAACCTTATAGAGATAAATTTAAGTCCAAATCTATGAGGGTGTTTGGCTAGGCTTATAAGTTGGTCACACTGGCTTATAAGCAGCTTTTGACTTATCTACGTATTTGGTAAATATCCAAAATACTTATAAGCCAACTGTTTATAAGCTAAAATCAGCCATAAGTCATAAGTTGGTCACCCCCAACTTATGGCTTTTTAGCTTATAAGCACTTTTAGTTTGACCAAGGCTTTTTACTAGCTTATCCTTAATAATATTTTCTAATTCACAAAATATTTTTCCCAAAATAAATTTTCTAACTTTTTTTTCATTCCATATCCATTGTTCATCTTTTTCTTTACAAAAAAACTTTTTAATTTATAATCTTTTGTAAAGTTATTAAGGATATTTTAGTTATTTTAATAAAAAAACAATTTATGAGCACTTTTCTACCAAACACATCAACTGCTTATTATCAGTTTCAACACGTCTATCCAAACACGTAAATACTTATTTAAAAAATCAGCTTCAACACTTAAAAATAATTTTCAGCACTTCAAACTTATCAGCTATTTAAAATTAGCTAATCCAAACGGGCTCCATATCTTCTATTTACATTAGTTATAGCCTTGGTAAGAAGGCTTATAAGTTGCTGAATCTCTTCACTTCCACTATTTTTCATTCCAGAGATTTCATATTCCATGAAATTTTTATTGCTTATTCTAATTCTTCTTCACAACATTTATTTCCTCCTGTGATTTCTTCTTTTGATCCTGTTCCTTTTCATGTGCCTATTGATTCAACATCTCCCTCTCCTTCTTCCCATGATGAACCTTCCTCTTCCTTTTCTCATGTCCCTCCTCCTCCTCATCCTCCTCCTATAAAATCATATAGGACATCTCATCCTCCTGCTTACCTTTCTGATTATGTTTGCCCCTCTGTCTCTGGTTCTAAAGTCACATCATCCTCCACTGAACATTGCTTGCTAGAGCACCAGTTTTATCATCAGGTTGTCTCTAGTCCTGCTTGGCAGAGGCAATGATGAAAGCATTTCATGCTCTAGAGGCTAATTATACCTAGGACATTGTTCCTCTTCCCCCGAGCAAGAAGGCTATACCTTACAAGTGGGTCTATAAGATAAAACAAAGGGCAAATGGTTCCATTGAGAGCTTTAAAAGCTAGACTTGTCATTCGCGGTGACAATCAACCAGAGGGGGTGGATTTCACTGAAACTTTCTCACTTCTAGTCAAGTTAACCACTATTAGGTGCTTACTTTCTATTGCCATTAAAAGAAATTGGGTTGTCTTTCAGTTGGATGTTAATAATGCCTTCTTACATGGGGACTTAAATTCAGAAGTGTATATGAAGGTTCGTCCTCGTTTCTCTGTTGCTTTTGTCTCTTTTAGTTCTACTACAACTCTTGTTTACAAACTTAAAAGTCTCTTTATGGTCTTCGATAAGCTTCTAGACAATGGTATGCTAAACTTTCTTCTGCTCTACAATCTAAGGGTTTCCAACCTAGTTGGAATGACTATTCTTTATTTAGAAAGTTGGATGGGAGTAGTTTAACTGTGGTGGCTATGTATGTGCATGATATTCTTATAACTGGGGATAATGTCTCTAAAATCAATGATCAAAAGTAGTTTCTCAATGACCAGTTCAAGATTAAAGATCTAGGGGAAGTTCACTATTTTCTTGAACTTAAAGTGGTGAGACATTCTGATGGGTTCTTGGTCAGTCATTACAAATTTGTTCTGGATCTCTCGTTTGAGTTCCAGTGTTCAGCTGGGAGCTCTGTGGTATCTCCACTTGATCTGCATGTTAAGCTTTCTGCTGAGGTTGGTGATCTACTTACTAATCCTTCACTATATAGAAGGCTGGTGGGTAAGTTGAATTTCTTACAACATACCAAGACTGACATTTCTTTCACGGTTCAATGCTTGAGCGAATTTATGTCTGCTTCCAAATTGCCATATTTGGAAGTAGCCTATCATTTTCTTAGGTACTTATCTGGTACTTCTTATTTGGACCTGTTTATGTCCAACTGTTCTAATTTTTCTCTTAAGGAGTACTGCGATTCTGATTAGGCAACCTATGTTGACTCTAGAAAGTCTGTTAGTGGGTTTGTTCTATTTTGTGGTGGTTGCCTTATGCCCTAGAAGTCTAAAAAGTAGCCAACTATTGCTCTTTCCTCTCCTGAAGCCGAATATAGGGCGCTCGGATTGCTTGTTGTAGAGGTGGTTTGAATCCTTAGGCTCTTTTCTGATCTTGGTGTTACTAACTTGGTGCCTGTTGATGTGTTTTGTGACATCCAATCAGCTATACATATAGCAAAGAATCTGATATTTCATGAAAACACTAAACACATTGAAGTTGATTGTCACTTTGTCCAGGATGCTTTGATGTCTAGTGTTATCAATCTTCTCTCCATCTCTACGTCTTCTCATCTTGCTGACATTTTCACTAAATATCTTTTGGGTGTTCTTCATCAGGCATTTATTTCCAAGCTTGGAATGGCCTCCCCTTCCAGCTGGGGGAAGGGGTGTTGGATCACAAGATGTGCAGCAGCCCAATCCACTATCAAGGAAGTTCGTTAGAGTTGAACTGGCCCAACTAAAGCCTCCCTAACATATATTTATATCGGACTATTGTAACTTAATAAGACACAGTCCATTTTTTGTAATTAGAGAGCTCTCATTCATTTTGTACAGATGGGTTGACTATCGAATAGAAAGAGAAAATCATTTTCCCTTTTGTTCTCGCTCAGACTGTTAGAACTAGGTTTCGCCATTTATATTTTACCTTAAATCTGCTTCGACCCTTCGTGTTTTTTATATGTGTTTAATCTTTTTGACATCTCCAAAGTTGAATTACATAGAAAGGCATTCTCATGAATTCTACAAAATGAAAATTACATAATAAAGAGCACTGTGCGTTCAAATGCAACATATCACATAGAGAGCTCTCCTCTATTATATTTTTATTATAAACCTTGAGACCTATTGAATCTCTGATAACATCAAACCATGCTCTTTGCACTTTGGCAAAATGTTCCCAGCAAAAGAATCAAGAATAATTGCCATGACCAAATAATCTAGCTTTTGGCAATAGACGTGATGGCACTCGCTGTTTTTATCAAATAGATGTTTGTCATAAAAATTAGAAACACGTTTCTATAATACCATGCATATTCCAAACGAACTAATTTTGATTCTGGATCTGCATCTGGTTATCAATTCTTAAACTTGTATCAATAGCTGGCCGAGATCCCTTCGAGAGCTGCTTGAAGGGTAACAAAATGGTTGAGATCATCCCCTATCTAAAGAATGCTTTTATCTAATGGAATTCTTCTAATTCAAAATTGGTCCACAAAACTAAGGCTTTTGCAAAATTCAATGTTCATGTAAAGCCCGTAACTTTTCATAGTTAATTTGGCTATAAATGAGCTTAAGAGGTAATGGAGTTAATTTTGAAGTACGCGCAGGTCCTGTAACGACCCAGCCGACCGTTTTAAGTATTAGAGTCCTATTTCTATATTTGATGTTTTCTATAGTATCTTTTGATATTTTATAACTTGTCGGGATGGTTGGTTTAGTTCCAAAAAGGTTTGGGAGTGAATTGAAGCGCTTAGTTCTATTTTGGAAGCCTAAAGTTGTAAGAGTTGACTAAGGTTTGACTTTTGAGTAAACGACCTCAGATTGATGATTTTGATGATTCTAATAGGTTCGTATGGTAATTTTTGACTTGGGTGTATGTTAGGATTTAGTTTCAGAGGTTCCTAGAGGATTTTGGCTCTATCTACCAAAAGTTGGTAACTTGAAGAATTAGATAGTTCATAGGTTTGACCGATAATTATCTTTAGTGTTATCAGACTCTGATTGTGGTTTCGGGACTGAGGATACGTCTGCATTGTTGAATGAAATTTGTGTGCAAAGTTTGGTTACAATCCGAAATGTCTAAGTATGATATGTACGCGTTCGGCAAAGTTGAAAAGTTAATAAATGGAATTGATCTTCAACTCTTGTTGTGATATTATTTGTGGCGTTTTGAGCCTTTGGAGGCTGGTATAGGATATACATACTTGATGGTATGGTTATACGGGAGCCCGGGTAGTCGCATTTGTGGTGCTGCAAATGCGTGCACCGCAGATGCAGAGTGTTAGCTGCAGAGGTGAGTTTAGGATTGAGATTGTGAGCTCGTAGAAATGAGATTTCTATCGCAAAAACGGGTTCGCTTCTGCGGCTTAGTATCCACAGAGGCGAAAATGCCTGACAAGATGATATATGTAGAGTTTTGACCCATTTTTACCATTTTTGAGTTTTGGAGCTCAGAAAGAGTCAATTCTTGAGGATGTTTTCAGTACAATTTTCAGGGTAAGTAATTTCTACTTGGATTTGATTATATAATTTGATTCCACATGAATTTCTACACGAAAAATATGAAATTTTGAAGTGAAATTTGGGGATTTTGTCTACAACCTAAAAAAGTACATTTTAGGATAGTCATGGGGTTATCGATAGTCAGGATCTATCCCAAGACTCAAGTTTTGAACATGTGGGTCCAGATTGACTTGTTAATTTTTTAGGATTGGATTAAAGATTAAAACTTTATTGTTTGATATTAATTTCTATAGCTTATATTGACTCATTTGAGTAGTATTTAACTAGATTCGAGTCGTTTGGAGATAGATTTGAAAGGAAAAATGATTTTGGAAGGTTGAAGGTATTCTCGGGAAGACATAAGTCTCTTGTCTATCCTTGTAAGAGAAAAATCTCCTTATAGGTGATCTATTTGCTACTTGTTGCTTGATTAGGAGCTAGGCACGTATATGCGAGGTGATGGGCGTATATGTGTATCTACGTTTTGACCATATCCTAATAGAGCTAAATTTATAAAATGCCTTATCTGGACAATATGAATTTATTATCCGTGCTTTATTGATTCTATGACTATGTGATGGCTCTCTACTATAATTAGAACCATTTTAAGATTAAGACTTGTCGAATTGAGCATAAATGTTTCATTTTTGCTATGTTGAGCTTTCTTATTGGCCGTAGTCATACACTTATCTTAATGATTCATAATTTACTGGCTACATGGCTTATTTTTGTCGTATTAAATAGGATAATTAGACTTATGAATGTTGAGTTAGCTTATTGAATTGTTATAACCAATTAGATTACGTGATTAGCCATAGTCATCTTTTATTTATGTGAGATTTTATCTGTATTTTTATTATTATGTTCCGTTGCTTTTTAATTGCATTATTTCATGAACATATATATCAGTTGGAGAGTTGGATATTGAGAAAAGTTGAGAACTTTGGCGACTTGCGACATGTGAGCGGATTGAGTTATTATGGTGTGAGTTGTATGTATGGAATAATATGATTGGATCAGATTGCATGCCGCAATGGTATTATAATTTGATCGGGTTACAAGTGAAAATAGTACTTGAATATGGATTCGTTCCTCCGAAGTCAGGTAATTACCCATGTTACTTTGGGACCTGAGCGGAGACACTCAGATTCGTACTTAGTTTGGACACGTGGACTGTGTCAGGCACATGGATTGTGCTATGAGGTATTGAGAGTGGTTTTGAGCATGCATCTATATCTTAGACTTATGCAATAGCTTTTATACGGTTGTTGATTGTCATTAATCATGCCATATGTAAGAGTTTGAAGTATGTGACTTCGTATTTGATCTCTTTATCTGACAAGCATGCCTAAATTTTATATTTACTACTTCTTTTATTCATAGATATCATATCTTACTTTTATCTTATTTATGCTCTCACTTGATATTTGAGTTGTTAGTGGGTGTCATTATCGATCCCTCTCTACTATTTCGTCGACGTTAGACCTGATACTTATTGAGTACCGTTGTTTTGTATTCATACTTATAACGAGTGGTTTAAGGCCTTGAGTAACTTTACTTTATGTATTATGACATGCACGTGTGGTCAGAATTAAATTTCGGGAAGTTCTGAGTTGATTCGAAAGGAAAATTCTCAATTCGGAACCTTTTAGTTGGAAAAGTTGATCAAGATTTGACTTTTGAGTAAACGACATCGAAATCAGAATTTGAAGCTTCCAATAGGTTCATATGATGAGTTTCGACTAGGGCGTATATTCGGATCGAGTTTCGGATGGACCGGAAGCATTTCGACGCTTATTGTGCAAAGTTGGCATTTGAAGATTTCTGAATTTTCTAAGTTTGATTTGAAGTGAACTTTAGTATTATTAATGTCTGTTTGGTATTCCAAGCTTTGAAATAGGTTCGTATTGTGATTAATGACTTGAACGTAAAATTTGGCATCATTCCGAAATATCTAAGTGTGATTCGGACGCGTGCGTCAAAGTTTGAATGTTTGAAAGCTGAGAGAAGGATTTTGATCATTGATTCGTGATTTTGGTGTTATTTGTAGGGTTTCAAGCCTTTGAAGAAGTTTGGATAAGCTATTGGGACTTATTGGTGTGATTGGACGGGGTCCCGGGGGACTCGGGTGTGTTTCGGAGTTCTTTCGGATCAAGTTTGGGTGATTTGTAGTTCCTAGTTTCTGGTGTCTTTGGCATGCTTCGCGATCGCGAAGAAGGAGACACGACCGTGAAAGGTAAGCGAGAGCTGATGATCATTTGTTATTCGTTTTCGCTGGCAAGGATACATGATCACATAGTTTTTCGGGCTGGACCATCGCGTTTGAGAGTGGAGGTACACGTTCCCGTAGTGTTAAAGGGGATGGTTGATGGAGCTGGTCTTTGCGAATGCGAAGTTGTCCCGCGTTTGCGATTGGTGGACTGGTTATGCTTCGCGATCGCGATGCATTAGACGCGATCACGTAGCCTATTTTTGGAGGCAGAGGTAATATTTGTTAGCGATTGCGAGGCTTTAGACTGTGATCGCGAAAGGCAACGCCTGGGCAGAATATATGCTACTCAAATCAGGATTTTGGCTCATTTCACTCATTTCTCACTTGCTTGGGCGATACTTGGGCTATTCGGAGGCGCCATTTTCATCATCAATCTTGTGGTAAAGTAATTTCAACACATTGTGAGTTAGATACATGGATTATATGTGGATTTAAACATGACAATTTATGAAAATTGTGGAATTGTAGAAGAAAACCTAGAATTTGGTATTTTTGGATTTTGACCATAAAAGTGGACATGGAATTAGGAATAAATTATATATTTGAGTTCGTTGTGTTATGGGTAATGTCTATCTTCAAAAAGTTTTGGAATCCGGGTACGTGAGCCCGAGGGTTGACTTTGTTGACTTTTTTAACGGAGTTGGAAATTGTTATAAATTGTTTAATTATGAGTCTTAGAGCATATTTCTATTCATTTGCACGTTGTTTGACTATTTTTGGATCGCTGGACATCGGTTTGAGGTGTTAAAGAGGCGTTGGAGCCAGTTATTGAACTTCGGAATGGGGTAAGTCTCCTGTCTAACTTTATGAGGGGAAAATTACCCCGTAGGTATTAAATTTTTATGTGCTACTAGTTGTGGGTGCTACGTATGTACGAGGTGACAAGGGTCCGTATGTAGCTAAAAGCATATGTATGTCTGGGTAGACTTAGGACTTTATCATATGATATTTGAATTGTTTGAACTCAATTTGCTAGTTTAATTACTTGAATTTCTAATTGAAATTTGATTGGGAGTATGTTAGGTCGAGCTTTATCACCTTGAGTTATTTGGCGAGATACTTGATAGATGTAGAAGTCATGTTTATGTTAAATTTCTGTTATTGTGTTGCAAACACGTGACCCGTAATTTGATAAGTTTCTTCCTTTCCTGTGGAACGGGCCAAATGCCTTGACAGTATATTTAGATACATCTATGGGTCGCGCTGGTTGATCCTCGGCATTGTACACACTATTTTAGATTGGGCCGTACGACCTCGGCATAGCTCGTGCGCAATATCATTAGGAGTCTGAATATTCATGATATTCCCCTTTGATTGAGACTTGGCATTTATATAGTACCTTATCCGTTTGAGATTGCACTCGATATTTCTGATATGTTGATATAACACATGAGATTTGAGAGATTTATATCGTCAAAAGAAATGTTGGAGGATTATGTTAGTTACAATTCTTACCTCATTATTATTGTTGTGTTTTATATCTGTTTATAATTTATTACATTATTTTATTAAACCACTACTAAGTGTCGATGTCGACCCCTCGTTACTACTTCTCCGGGATTCGGCTAGATACTTATTGGGTACGTGTTGATTTACGTACTTATGCTACACTCCTGCACTAAATGTGCAGGATCTGACAGGTTCATTTAGTGGTCATATTGGCGTGTAGGCGCAACTGCTGAGGGGACATTATGGTGAGCTGCATTTCATACTACGTGTCATAGCCCAGAGAGTCTCCATCTTATTTATTTACTTATTGTGTCTATTTTACATTCTAGACAAATGTTATATTATTATTTACTCCTTAGTAAATGCTCATGTACTTGTGACACCGGATTTTGGGATATTTTAGTTGATGTTAATGGTTTTCCTTTAATATTGTCACCTTTTATTTTATGTCTTATTAATATTGTATGTATCCATGATTTTAAATGTATTAAATTTCTTATTTAATAAAACTTATGATTTCAAGAGTAATAAAATGAATAATTATTAGGATGGTTCACCGTTGGCTTGCCTAACGGTGATGTTAGGCGCCATCACGGCCTATAGTGGGTTTTGGATCGTGAAAACTCGGTATCAGAGTACAAGGTTCACTTAGGTTTCACGAGTCATGAGCAAGTCTAGTAGAGTCTTGCGGATTGGTACGGAGACGTCTATAGTTATCGTTGAGAGGCTACAAGGTTGTTAGGAGAACTTCCCTTCTTAATTCCTTGTCGTGCGAATTGATTTCATTGAAGCTTATTTCATCATTTACTTCCTACCCATTCTTACATGATGTTGAGCGCTTGGTATTGATTGGGCATCGAGGAGTTGTAGTGGTGCCACATATATGGTGCAGGATGTTTTTCCCTGTGTATTCGGGTGGGCTATTATCATCGTTTTGTGGAAGGGTGTTCTGTCGTCTCAGCTCAATGGCAGTGTTATATATGGTTCGAGGCTATGCACAGTGTATTGTGATGTTCATGCGTTGTTATCGCACAATGCTGGTGTAAATGGTAGGATGCTTAAATGTGTGTCGTGGCTGTGAGTGACTTGGGAGGAGGATTATTTGGCTCATGATTGGGAGGTTTGGTATTCGTTCCAGTACTGGAAAGGCAACTGGTCTGTGAATGTTCAGGTTTTGATTGACGGAGTAGCGAGATTTGATATTTTCGAACGTGGTGGAATTCTTGTTTATGTTGTGGTGTTGTCGTCCTTGTTTGCGTGCATTAAGGTTCGTCAGTATGACGGTCTTCATTTGTTTGCCTTTGGGAACGACGTTGTGAAATGGTACCTATGAAGTAGTCATCAGAGATCACCGTATATTTCGTCTGTAGGGTCGGATCGGTGTCTTTGGTGTTGATGACTCGAGGAAGATGATCTCTAAGGAGGTCTAGAGTTGGTGGCAAATTATTAGTTTGGGGTGCTACAGAGATGGATTATGATTTGAGGCAGTATTTTGGCAGCGAAGGATGAGGAAGGACATGGTGCGAGGTGTCTCGCGGCGGTTGAATTGCTAGTAGGTCGAGTATGAGCAAAAGAGGCCGAGTAGTTCTCTTTAAAAGATGGTTAACTCGGAGTGAGAATGTTAGCGTATCGTATGGGTTTTGTGGTAGGATAGCCATATGCTTGAGAAGGCTTGGTGCAATTATGGTCATGCTGGACAAGGGACCAAGTCTATGTATTTCGTTTGAGATAATGGCTTCTGTGCTTTGGAAGTTTGGATACGACGGAAAGAGCTTGCTTGGGATGTAGTATGACTTCGAGTTTAAATGCATCACTGGACCTTCATTTGATGTTAATGGAAATGAACGGCCGCTTACGGCTGGTGGGCCAGTGTGAGCTCAAGAGGATTAACGAATTTCGGTGTGGCTATAATCAAGTCAATGTCGTTGGAAGATGTCGCCATGGGGTTACACATGTGGGCTATCTCCTGTGAGGTATTAGGAGTTGCATGATTCCTAGTAAAGGCCCTTTGAATAATTTTATTTTCTATCCAACATGAAGTATGTACTACGATGTGAGCTAGGATCGGTTGAAGAAGATAGTGTATCAGTCAGGGGATCGGGTGTGCGTTTGGAGACGATAATTCGAGTTATGTTATGAAAGGTTTAACGATAGATTGTGAGGAATTTGGCAAAGTGACGATGCGAAGTCATGGTAACCTAGAAGGAGGAGTCACTGTGATATATGGATTTATGTGATTGTGGCTTAAAGCTAAGTGGGGGAGCCTACTATCTGCGATCGGGTCGCGTGGTTATGTGCCTATGCACTTTATGGTTACCGGTACGCTTGTAGATTAGTTATGACTAAGGGAAGAAAACATCAAGGGTAATTCGGGCAAGGAATTTCATGAATGTGGGCTACCTTTCGCTTTATCTATTCATGTGCAGATTTGGGATGACTCATATTTTATACTTCTTGTGGATGTGATGTACAAAGGAAAAGATTCATACTGTTGCTTATTTGGAGTGTTTGTGTGCTAACGGAGAACTAGTTTTTGGTTGTATAATCGGGACTGGATTAAAGTAGGAGAATCTTAACAACTGTTCTACTGGGCTTAAGAATTTAAGTGTGGTGCCTAAGGATTTTCGGATTCGTTATGTGGAGGATTTGGGTTTTGCAGCAGAGTGTGAAGGGTACTTAGAGAATTCCTATGTTATCATCGGGTCTGCAGTGCAGTGTTAGAGAAATACGAGAAGCAACTTCAGATTCACAAAACATCTTTCAGAACGGGTGTATCAGCTGGAGATACCATTGAGTGCATGAGGAGGGTATAAAATGGCTTATGGGCATTGAGATGACGTTGTCTCGTGATTTGAGTCACTCGAGATAAGTGTTGTTTGAGGTCCGTTGTGTGTTTGCATAGAGCTATTATTTCGAAGGCAATTCAAGAGTAAATCGGAAGAAGTTGAGTTAGTTAGTAGTGGTTTGAATCAACATGGTTGTGGAAATGATCGGTTCCTTTAGTGTGGTAAGGCTATACATGTGATTCATGGCTGTACGTGCGGGCTTGACGGTCGTCGTTATTTGATTGATTTGGAGGTATTTGATTCTGATGACTTTGTTATATGTAAATGGATACTGAAAGACCTATGACAGTTTAGAACACGACTTGAGTTCTATGTCTTTTGCGGTTATGGGAAGTTGGTTATGTGTGGAGACTCTTCTTCTGAAATGAGTTAAGCAAAAGGTTTTGAGCCGATGAAGTGTTTATTCTACTGGTGGTTTAGGAGTTATGATGAAATTCTTGTACACTCGCGCAGCCGCATGATAGGTGCATTGAGCGGTATGGAAATTGGAAGTTGAGGATCAAGGTTGCGGTTCAGTTTTAATAAGAATGTCACGAGCTCGAAGGAGCTGGGGAAGATTTCAGATGTTCAGAGTATGCTAGCATTATCTTAGTTTCGGTTGAGAATGGTGTTATGTGGAAGAGGCATTGTGTATTGATTTATGGATTCTTGATTTGCGTCATAGTAATAGTATGGTTTGCCATGGATGTACTGATTTTGCTACCTGGTGTGGAGGTTGTGGGAGTAACTCCCACGAGATGATTATGTAAGTGTGACGTGTTAGTAATTTATATGGTAGAGAATGAAATCATGTATGAAGATTCTGGTACTGTCACTTATTGGAGAGTTTATGTCTGAGAGACGCTCTATTTCTTTGGTTGTGGACTGTGGAAGTTTGTTTCGGATTTGACAGTTGATCGTATGTGTCATGAATAGGGTCATTGTGGATCTTTGGAAGGTTATCGGCCCATTATGGGATGATTGAGATCGGCTTGAGGTCTGTTGGTAGGCCTAACGTGAATGTATATTCTACATCAAATCAGATATGCTTAGTCAACATATCATTGCTTATGGAGGAGTCTTCGGGCATAGTGGATGTTATTCCTAGCATCGTCTATTTCAGGTGCTACTCTCTTATGTCATGTCGGTTGGGAAACGGCTTGATTATTCACACTTGTGATGTTACCCTGTGTAGTTGTGGTATTATATGAGCGAGATGGCTCTCGAGATGTTGGTTGCTTATTGTACCTTAGTCGTGCTTGGCATTCCGTAGCGCATGGCACTATATGTCTCCCCAAGGTTGTGTTTATGCACTCGGCGTGCTTGTGGTCGATATTCCGGCATTTCATAAGCACGAGCATTATGGTTGGATGGGTATTTCCTTATTGATTGTTATGTGTGGATCGGGTGGCACGCTGCCATGGGTATGGTGTTCGGATCGGGCTGCGCGCCACAATGGTGTCATGTTGGGTATAGTTCCTTGTACGTACCTTATGTGTTTTGTTTCTCACCTTTGATATAGGTACGTAGTATTTGTTTGGCTGTCCTATTCGATATGCGGGCTGGGTAGTTCTTTGCCAGAGTTCGTTCTTCCTTATGGGTCATATTCGAGTTGTAGCTTGTTGGCGCATTGTTGGAATTATATGATATTTTTGACGGTGTTTGAGGTGTCTTATTTCCCCAGCAGCTTGTACTGGGTGAGACGAGGTTATTGGACTTGAAATCAGTGCGATCAAATTTATGTAAGGTATATTAATGAGAAGATGTCATTAATTAGTTCAAAGCGAGGCAATGGTTCTTGTCAAGTAGAGAGACTCCATGAATTACTGATTTGGTAGGTGGTTATGAGTTTCTACACGTCTCTTTAATCATTGCAGTATTACGAGGGTCGAAACCAAACTTATATGTGTTATAAGGTATACTACGGGCATCAGTTTTGTGAATTTGCGGTTATTTTGGATGGAGGATGTTATCCTGGGCATACGAATTATGTGGTGCATTATGTGATTAAAGCATGGGTGCATGGTCATGTTTTGCTTCAGTTTGTTGAGATTTATGCGACATTCTTATGTTAGAAACAAACCTAATTTTAGAAACAGACCTTGTAGGCTAAGGTAGCAGGAAGGATCTTTCGCCTGGCTCGAGCTAATGTACTCATAAGGGTTGTGGTGGCACGGGTAGGTGCACGAGCTATTACACAATGATTTTGGACAACTCCAGAATGGTTCTTAGCATGTTCGAGGATGAAGGTATGTTTAAGTGGGGGAGAATGTAATGACCTGACCGGTCGTTTTGAGCTCTAGCGCATCGTTCGATGGTGTGAGGGCTTGAACAACTTCTTTTTATGTATTATGACATGCATGTGTGGTCAGAATTGAATTTCGGGAAGTTCGAAGTTGATTCAGAAGCTTTAAGTTGGAAGAGTTGACCAAGGTTTGACTTTTGAGTAAACGACCTCAAAATCGAAATTTAAAGGTTCCAATAGATTCGTATGATGATTTGGGACTAAGGCGTATGCTAGAAATTGATTCGGAAGCTAATGGAGTTGGTCTTTGCGAACGTGAACGTGTCCCGCGTTCGCGATTGGTTGACTGGTCGTGCTTCAAGATCGTAAGGTGTCAGACATGATCGCGTAGACCATTTTTGGCGGCAGAGGTAATCTTGGTTCGCGATCGCATAGCTTTAGACCGCAATCGCGAAAGGCAATGCCTCGGCATAATATATGTTACTCAAATCGGGATTTTTGCTCATTTCACTCATTTCTCTCTTGCTTGGGCGAGTTTTAGGCGATTTGGAGGAGCCATTTTCATCATCAATCTTGAGGTAAGTAATTTCTGCACATTGTGAGTTAAATACATGGATTATATGTGGATTTAAACATGAAAATTTATGGAAATTGTGGGATTTTTGAAGAAAACCTAGAATTTGGTATTTTTGATTTTTGACCACGAATTAGACATGGAATTAGGAATAAATTATATATTGGGTTCGTGGTGTTATGGGTAATGTCTATCTTCAAACAAATTCGGAATCCGGGCACGTGAGCCTAGGGGTTGACTTTTCGAGCGGAGTTGGGAATTATTATAAATTTTTGAATTATGAGTATTGGAGTATATGTTTATTGGTTTTCACGTTGTTTGACTAGTTTCGGATTGATGGACATCGGTTTGAGGTGTTAGATAGGCGTTGGAGCCGGTTATGAAACTTCGGGGCGAAGAAAGTCTCCTGTCTAACCTTGTGAGGGGGAAACAACCCTGTAGGTATTAAATTGTTATGTGATGCTAGTTGTGGGTACTACGTACGTACGAGGTGACGATAGTCCGTGCGTAGCTAAAAGCATGTTTATGTCCAGGTAGACTTAAGACTTTATCATCTGGTATTTGAATTATTTGAACTCAATTTGCTAGTTTAATTACTTGAATTTATAATTGAAATTTGATTTGCGAGTATGTTAGGCCGAGCTTTATCACCTTTAGTTATTTTGGAAAGATACCTGATAGACGGTAGAAGTCATGTTTACGTTATGTTTCTGTTATTTTGTTGCAAACACGTGACTCGTAATTTGATAAGTTTCTTCATTTCCTGTGAATCGGGACGAACACCTCGGTAGTATATTTAGATGCATCTATGGTTCGTGCCGGTCAACCCTCGGCAGTACACACACTATTCTGGATTGGGCCATAGGACCTCGGGATAACTCGTGTGCAATATCTCTAGAGTCCGAATATTCATGAGATTCCCATTTTGATTGAGAACTGGCATTTATATGGTTTTCCTTATCCGTTGAGATTGCTACACTTTTGCACTAAATATGAAGGATCTGACAGGTTTATTTGGTGGTCATCTTGTCGCGTAGGCACAACTACTGAGGAAATTTATGGTGAGCTGCATTCCACACTACGTGTCGCAACCCACAGAGTCTCTATCATATTTATTTACTTTATCCTGTCTATTTTACATTCTAGACAGATGTTGTATTATTATTGTACTCCTTAGTAAATGCCCATGCACTTGTGACACCGGATTTTGGGATATTCTAGTTGATGTTAATGGTTTTGCTTTAGTATTGTCACCTTTTATTTTATGTCTTATTAATATTGTATGTCTCCATGATTTAAATGTATTAAATTCCTTATTTAATAAAATTTATTATTTCAAGAGTAATAAAATGAATAAAGTTTTAGATGATTCACCGTTGGCTTGCCTAACGGCAACGTTGGGCGCAATCAAGGCTTATAGTGGGTTTTGGGTCGTGACAATACTATACTTCTGCATATGTTTGTGCAGGGTCTGAGGCTAGTGCTAGTGGTACCCATCCAGTAGAATAGGAGTATATTTAGAGACATCGTCTTGAGCTTCTTTACTTAATCCAATCTGTAGGATATGGAGTCCCCATTTCCTACTTATCTATCTCAGTCTATTTATTTCCTTTATAGACCAATGTTTGTGATGACGCGATAGGTCGTTTTGAGTATTAGCCCTTATTTCTATGTACCAAGACCTTTATTAGCTCCAATTAATGTTTCTCGATTTGCATGCGCAGTCCGCGTCTTTTTCTGAAAGGATTTTATTTGAAGATTTGAAGAAAATATGATTTTTGGCTTTAAAAGTAAGTTGAGTTGACTACGGTAAACATTTTGTCTAAGCAAGCCCGGATCAATATTTTGACGATCCCAGTGGATCCGCATCGTTATTTTAGACTTGGGCGTATGCCCGGAATTGAATTCAGAAGTCCATAATTTGATTTGACTTAGTTTGTCGAAAGCTAGTAATTTAAAGGTTTGGAAATTTCTTTGGTTTGACCGTAGGTTGATTTTACGGCTACCGTGTTCCGATTTGGTTTCGGGACATGGTATAGGTCTATTTTGCTATTTGAAACTTGTATGCAAAATTTGGTACAAATCGGAGTTGGTTTGATAGGATTCAGATGCTCGGTTGTGATTTTAGAAGTTCTTGCGTTTTCTTTAAAATTTCATGTATTTTGATATCCGATTCATAGTTCTAGGTGTTATTGTGGTGTCGTAATCACGCGAGTGAGTTCGTATGATGTTACTATACTTGTGTGCATGTTTGGTTTGGAGCCCGAGGGGCTCGGGTCAGTTTCGGATAGGCTTGGGTCACCGGTGTCTGATTCTTTGTGCTTCACGATCGCAAAGATACTCTCGCGATTCCGAAGGGGAAGTGGGGATGGGAAGGAATTTCTTCTTCATGAATGTGAGGAGCTGGTCGCGAACGCGAAGTAGTGGGGGTCTATTCTTCATGAATGCGGTCCTTGGCATGCGAACGCCATGGGTTGTGGGATCTGGGGGTGAGTTAGGTGTTACTCTTCACGAACGTGGTCCTTGGCATGCGAACGCCATGGCAGGGGGGAGCAAGCCTACACGAACGCGAAGGGTAGCTCGCAAACGCGAAGGCCCTTTTGGCCGTTGTTTATCGCGATCGCGTCAGGTGCTTCGCGAACGTGAAGAACACCTGACGCCCAGTGATTTAAACTTTCAAAAGTCGGGATTTTCTTCACTTTTCACTATTTTGAAGTTTGAGCTCAGGCCTAGAGGTGATTTTGAAGAGGTTTTTCATACCAACTTCATAGGTTAATAGATTTTAACATGTTTTATTACATTTTCATAAACACCCATTGATTTTAACCTTTAATCTAAGCTTTTTCATTGTAGAAATTAGGGATTTAGGTATAAATTGAGGATTTTGAGAAATTGAGATTTAGACCTCAAATTGAGGTTGGATTTCGAAACTAATTACATAACTGGGCTTGGGGTGAATGGGTAATTGAGTTTTGGTTCGAATCTCAGGTTTTGACCAAGCAAGCTTGGGGTTGACTTTTTCCAAAATCATAAAGATTGCATCTTTTTTACTCGTAGGTACTTTCTAAATCCTATTTTGAATTATTTGAATTACATTTTGCTAGATTTAATTGGTTTGGAGGCTAATTTCAAAGGAAAACCTTCGATTGTGCCTTGATTTGTTTGCGGAGCGAGGTAAGTACCGCGGTTAACCTTGGCTTGAAGGATTAGGACTTGTTGGCCTAATTTCTACGTGTATTATGTGTGGGGATGAAATATATAAGAGGTGACGAGTACATATGCGTCGTTATTAGGTTAAAGCATGCGGGTGGAACTTGTTTCTTTGTTCTAAGTTATTTCATTGACTATGATTTCCATGCTTAGGTTAGAAAATTAATTCTTTAATTAGTCGCCTAGTATTTATTGTTTTATTCTAAAGAGGTTGGTAATTTTTTCAAGTTGAATTGGTTACCATGGCTCTATAATTGAAGTGAAATTGCTTTCCTCCTTGCATTGTTAATTTATTTTTGTATTGTTGCTTGGTGAGGAAGAGTGAAAAGCACGAAGGGTGTTGTCGTACCTTATTTTTATTCATTATGATATATTGAGAGGTTGTGAGGATTAAAGTACGAAGGGTGATGACGTTCCAGAGAGTAAAAGCACGAAGGGTAATGTCGTACCATTTTATTTATGATATTATATGGTGAGGACGAGAGTAAAAGCATTACGGATGATGTCGTGCTAACTTTATTTCATTGCCTTATTTGATTCCTCGATTGGTGATTTACTTGATTATATTGTTGCTTATTTCGGAAGTTGTTATATGGTGTTTTCGTACTTGCCGTTCTTATGACATTTCTCCTTTCGCATGTCCCCTCCCACTTAATATTTTATTGTTCCACTTGTTTTTGTTGTTCTCTCTCTCTCTCTCTCTCTCTCTCTCTATATATATATATATATATATAGGATTTTTACGTAGGTGTCCTGTCATAGCCTCGTCACTACTTCGTCGAGATTAGACGCGACACTTACGGAGTATATTGGGTCGGTTTTACTCATACTACACTTCTGCACTTCTTGTGCAGATACTGGTATTGGTCCAGCAGCATCTAGTGGTGTTATGCTCGGATCCGGCGTCATTCGGAGACTTGAGGTATAGTTGCACGGCGTCCGCAACCTTAAAGTCCCCTTCTTTATCTATTCTACTATTTATCAAGTTTCAAACAATGTACTTTGCTTCAGACCATATATGTAGTATTCTAGATGCTTATGCACTTGTGACTCCGGATTTCTGGAGATGTTTAGATATCGTCATATGTATTTTATTATCCGTTTTCAGACTATTTCGGTTTATTTTTATTAATGTTTTATTTTGAATTGTTAAAATTAGTTAAATAATCTAGCTAATGTTGGCTTTCCTAGCAAGTGAAATGTTATTCACCATCACGGTCCCGAGGGTGGGATTTCGGGTCGTGACAATGTTATTGTTCAATTGAGATTATTTACTCTTGATAGATGCTCGTGATAATGTGACACCGAATTTTGGTATTTTATGAGACAATTATGGTTGTGTTTAGACCCTATCTTAGGCTTAGGTATTTATGATGTTGATTAGAGATTTACTCCACTTTATTATTTATATCATGACTCGGTTAATAACTTAATAATCCGCTTTTATAATTGTTGTTGCGTGTTGGCGTTCCTAGCAAGCGGTTTAAGCACAATGTGATGACCCGATAGGTCATCTTAAGTTTTAAAACATAATTATGTCATCCGAAGCCTTAAAAATCATGTTTTAGCCTTCCTCGATTTGCATGCGCAGTCCGGGCATGTTTCCGGAAAGCTTTTATGTTAAACAACTGTGAAAAATATGAAATTTTACTTTGAAAACCATTTGAGTTTACTTTGGTCAACGTTTTGAGAAAAATGATCGGGATTCATATTTTGACGGTGCCGGTGGGTCAGTATCGTGATTTGGGACTTGGGCGTATGTCCGGAATCGAATTCGGAAGTCCCTAGCCCGAGATATAGGACTTTGTTGAAATTTGAAAGCTAAAAGCTTAATGAATATGAAATGTTTGACCCATAGTTGACTTTTTGGATATCGGGTTCGTCTTTTTGATTCCTGAACCCGGTATAGGTCCAATACAGTATTTATGACTTGTCTGTCAAATTTGGTGAAAACTGGAGCTGGTTTAATGTAATTCGGACGTCCAGTTGTAAAAATAGAAGTTTCAAAGTTTTCTTGAAAATTTCATTTGATTTGGTGTTCAATTCGTAGTTCTAGGTGTTAGTTTGGCGATTTGATCGCGCGATCAAGTTCATATGATATTTTTAGACTTGTGTGCATGTTTGATTTGGAGCCCCGAGGGCTCGGGTGAGTTTTGGATAGGCTACAAAGTGTTTTGAACTTAGAAAACATAGCAGCTGCTGCAACTGATATGTATAGTTCGCATTTGCGTGCAGTGGGTTGGGGGGAAGACCTTTGCAATGGGGAAGTTTTGATCGCATTTGCGATCCTGGCAGTCCGCATTTGCGAACACTGGTTCGCATTTGCGAAGGCAGCAGATATAGCCATTCTTCGCATTTGCAATCACTGGGTCGCATTTGCGATCAAGCCTGAGTTCGCATTTGCAAACTATTCTTCGCATTTGCGAAGAATGCAGAGGTATGATGTTTCTCGTATTTGCTATAAAATCTTCGCATTTGCGGGCTTCGCAATTGCGAAGCCCAGGTCGTTAATGCGACATCTGCAGCTGAACAAATATGACTTAGACGGTATTTTTGGTTCATTTCTCAAATTTTCAAAACCTAAAATATTAGAGACGATTTTTCCAAGACTCTTTCTTCCCCAAATCATTGGTAGGTAATTCTAACCCATTTTCTTTCAATCTTTCATTACATTTCACATGTTTTTAACCTAAAATCTAGTGATTTCATGGTGAAAATTTGGGGGTTTGGGTAGAGCTAGGGATTTTTGAGAAATTGGGATTTAGTCCTCAAATTGGGGCCGGATTTCAAAATAAATTACGTAACCGGGCTCGGGGGTGAATGGGTAATCGGGTTTTGGTCCAAATTTCGGGTTTGGACCAAGCGAGCCTGGGAGTTGACTTTTGTTGACCTTTTCAATAATGACCTAAATTGAATCTTTTGCAATCGTGGGTAATTCCTAAGGCTTATTTTGAATCATTCGGTTCGGAGGCTGGTTTGAAAGGCAAAGCTGTGGTTGAGCTTTGAATGGTCTTTGGAGCGAGGTAAGTGTTGTGTATAACCTTGACTTGAGGGAATTAGAAACCTTTAGACTATTTGCTATGTGAATTTCATGTAAAGTATATGTGAGGTGACGAGTGCTTATGCTCCGCCGAATTATTTATTTTTCCCTGTTTCCCCATTCTTCTTATATTATCTCTTTCCCTGTCTTATTTGTTATATGCTCTAAATGTGTTTACATGCCAAATTGCTATTTGTAGTCATTGTTTCCTCCTGTTCATAATATTAGTTCTTTCGAGGGTTTCATAATCTCCTACTATTTGTTCATGTTGGTTTATCTGTACCTTGTAGTTGTAATTTCTGGATTGGTCTCGCTGTGTAGTATTACTTATTCGAATTATCATATTGTATAAGGTTTCCTATTTGTTCAGTTTGGTATCTTGGAATTGTAAAAGGGGTTTTCTATGATTTGAAATATGAGTTTTACTGTGCTTATTGAGGACCTGATATTGATATGGTGGGATCGGGTTGCATGCCGCAACAGGTGAAATAAGGGTGATATGTTGAGGTGGAATAAGGGTGAATTTGTACTATACGGTGGAATAAGGGTTGATTGACATGGTGAAATAAGGGTGATATGTTGAGGTGGAATAAGGGTGAATTTGTACTATACGGTGGAATAAGGGTTGATTGACATGGTGAAATAAGGGTGAATTATGATACTAATATTGACATATGGTGGGATTGGGTTGCGCACTGCAATATATATTATTTACTATTTTTGATATCGTTACGGTGAAATAAGGGAGGAATTTGTGTTGTCTGGTGGGATAGGGTTGCGCGCTGCAACAACTTATATGTTTCCATTGTTTGAGCTGTGTTGGTTTTCTTTATGTATTTGTAGCTGAATTATTATAGATTGGTGATTCTGGACGACACTGGTTTATTCTTGAGGCTGTGGTTATTATTTTCAGTTGGGTGTTTAATTCTTTTAAGTATTCCCATTTTCTGTAATTATTATATACTGCGTTCAAGTTGTAGAGTAGGTGACCCGCCTTAGCCTCGTCACTACTCCGTCGGGGTTAGGCTCGGCACTTACCAGTACATGGGGTTGGTTGTACTGATACTACACTCTGCACACTGTGCAGATTTTGGAGATGGTCCCAGCGACGGCTACTAGAGAGCTTAAATTAGATAGCCTGCGGAGACTTGAGGTACAGCTGCTCAGTGCCCGCAGCTCCTGAAGTCCCCGTCTTTATTTTCATTTAGCTGTGTATTTTAATTAGACAGCTTTGTATTTATTTCAGACCCTTGTATGTGTTACTCTAGAAGCTCGTGCACTTGTGACACCGGGTTGAGGAATTTCTAGGAGATATGTTTTTTTACGGTTTTAGCTTCCGCAATTATATTTGGATTATTATAGCTATATCAGTCCTTCTTTATTAATTAAATTTAAATCGTTAAAAAGGATAAATTATTCTAACGTTGGCTTGCCTAGCAACTGAAATGTTAGGCGCCATCACTGTCCCGACGGTGGGAATTTCGGGTCGTGACAGTTGGTATCAGAGCACTAGGTTACATAGGTCTCACGAGTCATGAGCAAACCTACTAGAGTCTGGAGGATCGGTACGGAGACGTTTGTACTTGTCTTCCGGAGGCTATGGAGTTAGGAACAGTTTCACTTCTATTCTTCTCTGTCATGCGATTTTATTCTATCATTGTTGATTAGACCCTTCTATTCTGTTCTCTCGCAGATGGCGAGAACGCGTACCACATCTTCAGCTGACCAGTAGCCAGAGCCACTAGTGGCAGCTCCTACGAGAGGCATAGGTCGAGGTCGAGGTCGTGCCAGAGGCCGAGGCAAGGGCAGAGCTCAGCCTAGAGCTCGAGCAGTAGCACCAGCGATGGACCCTCAGGTAGAGTTTGATGAGGAGGTTCCAGCCCAGGCTGTGCCTGTCGGACCGGCTCAGGTCCCGCAGCGGTTCATTGCCACACCAGTGCTTCAGGATGCTTTGGTCCGTTTGGTGGGCTTTATGGAGAGTGTGGCGCAGACTGGCGCATTCCCCATGGCACCAGCCGTCTTTCAGGCTGGAGGAGGAGCACACACTCTGGAGCAGATGGCTCCCCAGTATCAGACTCCAGCAGCTCATCCAGTCAGAGTAGTTCAGCCGATTGTTGCGGCACAGTCCGGTGATTGTCTTCTGAGGCTTTATGGAGATTAGACAGGTTTACCAAGCTCTTCCCCGTTCAGTTCAGTGGTGATCCTTCAGAGGATCCCCAGGAGTATCTTGACAGTTGTCATGAGGTTCTACGGAACATAGGTATAGTGGAGACCAATGGGGTCGATTTTGCTGCATTTCAGATGACCGGTTCCGCCAAGAAATGATGGAGGGATTATTTGTTGACCAGACCAGCTGGGTCGCCTACTCTTATTTGGGATCAGTTCTCTCAGCTCTTCCTAGAGAAGTTTCTTCCTATCATATTGAGAGAAGAGCATCGTTGTCAGTTCGAGCGTCTCCAGCAGGGCAGTATGACTGTTACTCAGTACGAGACCTATTTTGTGGATTTGGCCCGTTATGCTCTTCGTTTGCTTCCTACCGAAAGAGAGAGGGTGAGTAGCTTTATTGACAGACTTGCTCAGCCTATCAGATTGCAAATGGCTAAGGAGACTGGGAGTGAGATTTCTTTTCAAGCGGCTGCTAATGTCGCCAGGCGAGTCGAGATGGTTCTTGCTCAGGGAGGTCAGGGGTCTAACAAGAGACCTCGTCATTCCGGTGGGTTTAGCGGTGCCGCATCTGGAGGCAGGGGTACTTTTGGTAGAGGCCATCCTCCCAGGTCATTTCATTCAGCGCTTCAGGCATCCCACAATGCTTCAGGGAGTCGTGGTCCTTATGTGCCTCATTCTGAATAGCCAGCCTATAGTGCACCACCAGCTCCTATCAGTTCATCCCTTATTCAGAGTTACTACCGTGGTCATCAAGCCCGTTCGGGTCAGTCTCCGTTTCCCCTACCATAGCACCAGGATAGATGTTTCGAGTGTGGTGATTATGGGCATATCAGGAGGACCTGTCCGAGATTATTGGGCGTCACGCTAGAACATCAGGGTTCGCGTGCCATAGTTTTGGCACCGGTGGCTGCACCACTTGCTCAGCCAACCAGAGGCAGGGGTCGGGCAGCCAGAGGTAGAGGCCAGATTGTTAGAGGTGGAGGTCAGGCCATTAGAGGTGGAGGCCAGCCAGCTAGAAGTCGTCCCAGGGACGTGGTTCAGAGTGGTGGGGTCCAGCCCCGATGTTATGCTTTTCCAGCCAGGTCTAAGGCTGAGTCATCTGACGCTGTTATCACAAGTACTATTTTAGTTTGCAGCAGAGATGCTTCAATTCTATTTGATCCGGGTTCTACTTACTCCTATGTGTCATCCTATTTTGCTTCATATTTGGTGGTGCCCCGTGATTTTTTAACTGCTCATGTGTATGTGTCCACACCTTTGGGGGATGCCATTGTTGTAGATCGTGTTTATCATTCCTGTGTGGTCACCATTAAGAGTCTTGAGACTAGCGTAGATCTTCTATTTCTCGATATGGTCGATTGTGATGTCATTTTAGGTATGGATTGGCTGTCACCTTATCATGCTATATTGGATTGTCACGCCAAGACGGTGACCTTAGCCTTGTCGGGTTGCCTCCATTAGAGTGGAGAGGGACTTATAGCCATTCTACTAGCAGGGTTATCTCTATGTGAAGGCTCAGCATATGGTCGAGAAGGGGTGTCTAACTTATTTGGCTTATGTGTGCGATTCTAGTACGGAGGTTCCTTCCATGGATTCAGTACCAGTTGTTCGTGAGTTTACAGAGGTATTTCCTGCAGACCTGCCGGGGATGCCACTTGACAGGGATATTGATTTCTGTATTGACTTGGCTCCGGGCACTCAGCCCATCTCTATGCCGCCATACTGTATGGTCCCTCCAGAGTTGAAAGAATTGAAGGCTCAGTTGCAAGATTTGCTTGATAAGGGCTTTATTAGACCTATTGTCTCGCCCTGGGGTGCATTTGTGTTGTTTGTGAAGAAAAAAGATAGTTTGATGAGGATGTGCATAGATTACCGGTAGTTGAACAAAGTCACTATCAAGAAGAAGTATCCATTGCTAAGGACTGATGACTTATTTGATCAGCTTCAGGGTGCCAAGGTGTTTTCGAAGATTGATTTGAGATATAGCTACCATCAGTTGAGGATTAGGG
Source organism: Nicotiana otophora (assembly GCA_000715115.1). Taxonomy (NCBI): domain Eukaryota; kingdom Viridiplantae; phylum Streptophyta; class Magnoliopsida; order Solanales; family Solanaceae; genus Nicotiana; species Nicotiana otophora. The sequence goes on from AWOL01S0069163.1 coordinate 36,996, forward strand.
CATCCGATGTCCCTAAGACAACTTTTCGGACTCGGTACAGGCATTATGAGTTTTTAGTGATGTCCTTTGGGTTGAAAAATGCCCCCGCAACATTAATGGATTTGATGAACCGAGTGTTCAAGCCTTATATGGACTCCTTTGTGATTGTGTTTATTGATGATATCTTGATCTACTCCTGCAGTCGAGAAGAGCACGAGCATCATCTTAGGATTGTGCTTCAGACTTTAAGAGACAACCAGTTATATGCTAAATTTTCAAAGTGCGAGTTTAGGTTAGATTCAGTCACTTTCTTGGGCCACGTTGTATCAGCAGAGTGCATTCAGGTAGATCCTAAGAAGATTAAGGCAGTTTAGAACTGGCCTAGACCTACTTCAGCTACGGAGATCAGGAGTTTCTTGGGTTTGGCGGGATATTACCGTCGATTTGTGGAGGGGTTTTCATCTATAGCCTCTCCTTGACCAGATTGACCCAGAAAGGTGCTCCGTTCAGATGGTCAGACGAGTGTGAGTTGAGCTTTCAGAATCTCAGTACCGCTTTGACTACGGTACCAGTGTTGGTATTACCCACAGGTTCAAGATCTTATACGGTGTATTGTGATGCATCTCGCGTTGNATATGGACTCCTTTGTGATTGTGTTTATTGATGATATCTTGATCTACTCCTGCAGTCGAGAAGAGCACGAGCATCATCTTAGGATTGTGCTTCAGACTTTAAGAGACAACCAGTTATATGCTAAATTTTCAAAGTGCGAGTTTAGGTTAGATTCAGTCACTTTCTTGGGCCACGTTGTATCAGCAGAGTGCATTCAGGTAGATCCTAAGAAGATTAAGGCAGTTTAGAACTGGCCTAGACCTACTTCAGCTACGGAGATCAGGAGTTTCTTGGGTTTGGCGGGATATTACCGTCGATTTGTGGAGGGGTTTTCATCTATAGCAGCCCCGTTGACCAGGTTGACCCAGAAGGGTGCCCCGTTCAGATGGTCAGGCGAGTGTGAGGCGATCTTTCAGAAGCTTAGGACTGCTTTGACTATATCGTCGGTGTTGGTGTTGCCCACAGGTTCAAGATCTTATATGGTATATTGTGATGCGTACCGTGTTGGGCTCGGTACGGTATTGATGCAGGAGGGCAGGGTGATTGGGTATGCGTCACGGCAGTTGAAGGTTCATGCAAAGAATTACCCTGATCCATGACTTAGAGATGGCAGCGATTGTTCATGCGCTAAAGATTTGGAGGCACTATCTTTACGGCATGTCATGTGAGGTCTTCACGGATCATTAGAGACTTTAGTATTTGTTCAAGCAAAAAGATCTCAATTTGAGGCAAAGGAGGTGGTTGGAGCTATTGAAAGACTATGATATCACCATCATATATCATCCCGGGAAGGCCAATGTGGTGGCCGACGCCTTCAGTAGAAAGGTAGCGAGTATGGGCAGCCTTGTGTTTATTCCAGTCGGTGAGAGGCCGCATGCATCAGATGTTTAGACTTTAGCAAACCAGTTTGTGAGGTTGGATATTTCAGAGCCCAGTCGTGTTCTAGCTTGTACAGTCGCTTGTTCTTCTTTATTTGAGCGCATCAGGGAGCGACAACATGATGATCCTCATTTTCTTATCCTTAGGGACACGGTACGACACGGTGATGCCAAGCAGGTTACAATTGGAAATAATGGATATGTGAGGATGCAGTGTCGTGTTTGTATACCTAATGTGGATGGACTTCGTGAGTTGATTCTAGAGGAGGCCCATAGTTTCCGGTATTCTATTCATCCGGGCGCCACATAGATGTATCAGGACTTGCGGCAGCATTATTGGTAGAGGAGGATGAAGAAGGATATAGTTGCATATGTAGCTCGATATCTAAATTGTCAGCAAGTAAAGTACGAGCATTAGAGACCTGGAGGTTTGCCTCAGAAGATAGAGATTCCTGAGTGGAAGTGGGAGCGTATCACTATGGATTTCGTTGTTAGACTCCCACGGACTCAGAGGAAGTTCGATGTAGTTTGGGTCATTGTGGATAGGCTGACCAAGTCAGCTCATTTAATTTCTATGACAGTTACCTATTCTTCAGAGTGGTTGGCAGAGATTTATATCCGTGAGATCGTCCGTCTTGACAGTGTGCCCGTGTCTATCATTTCTGATCGAGGTACGCAGCTCACCTCGCACTTCTGGAGGGCAGTATAGCGTGTGTTGGGCACGGGAGTTGTGTTGAGCACAGTGTTTCATCCTCAGACGGACGGACAGTCCGAGCGCACTATTCAGATATTAGAAGATATGCTCCGCGCATGTGTTATAGACTTCGGAGGATCGTGGGATCAGTTCTTGCCCTTTGTAGAGTTTGCCTACAATAACATCTACCAGTCAAGCATTCAGATGGCTCCCTATGGGGAATTATATGGTAGACGGTGTCGATCGCCGGTTGGATGGTTTGAGCCGGGGGAGGCTCGGTTATTGGGTACAGATTTGGTGCAGGATGACTTGGATAAGGTCAAGATTATTCAGGATAGACTTCGTACAGTTCAGTCTAGGTAGAAGAGTTATGCCGGCCATAGAGTTCGTGATGTTGCATTCATGGTCGGGGAGAGAATGTTGCTCCGGGTATCACCCATGAAGGGTGTAATGATGTTCAGAAAGAAGGAAAAGTTGAGCCCTAGGTATATCAGGCCCTTTGAGATTCTGGAGAGAGTGGGAGAGGTATCTTACAGGCTTGTGTTGCCACCGGGGTTATCAGCAGTTCATCCGATATTCCATGTGTCCATGCTTCAGAAGTATCACGACGATCCATCTCATGTGTTAGATTTCAGCTCTGTCCAGTTGGAAAAGGATTTGACTTGCGAGGAGGAGCCGGTGGCTATTCTAGCTCGGCAGGTACGTCAGTTGAGATCAAAAAGTTATCCTTCATTCCGAGTCAAGTGGGGAGGTCATCCCGTTGAGGCAGCTACATGGGAATCCAAGTCGGACATGCAAAGTAGATATCCCCACCTTTTTACCGGTTCAGGTACTTCTCTATGTCCGTTCGAGGACGAACGATTGTTTTAGAGGTGGAGAATGTGATGACCCGGTAGGTCATCTAATATTTTAAAACCTAATTATGTGATCTAAAGCCTTAAAAATTATGTTTTAGCCTTTCTCGATTTGCGTGCACAGTCTGGACATTTTTCCGGAAAGCGTTTATGTTAAAACACTGTGAAAAATATGAAATTTTGCTTTGAAAACCATTTGAGGTTACTTTGGTCAACGTTTTGAGCAAACAGACCCGGATTCATGTTTTGACGGTCCCGGTGGATCCGTATCATGATTTTGGACTTGGTCGTATGCCTGGAATCGAATTCGGAAGTCCCTAGCCCGAGATATCGGACTTTGTTGATATTTGAAAGCTAAAGGTTTAATGAATTTGAAATGTTTGACCCATAGTTGACTTTTTGGATATCGGGTTCGTATTTCTTTGTTCTGGAACCCGGTATCGGTCCAATACCATATTTATGACTTGTCTGTCAAATTTTATGAGAAACAGAGTTGGTTTGATATGATTCGGACGTCCCGTTGTGAAAATAGAAGTTTCAAAGTTTTCTTGAAACTTTCATTTGATTTGGTGTTCATTTGATTGTGTGCATGTTTGGTTTGGCGCCCCGAGGGCTCGGGTGAGTTTCGGCTAGGCTACGAAGTGTTTTGAACTTAGAAAACATAGCAGCTGCTGCAACTGATCTGCAGACTTCGCATTTGCGAGGTCTGGCTCGCAAATGCTAGCCTCGCATTTGCGAAGAGACCATCGCATTTGCTAGCAGTGGGCTGGGGGGAAGACCTTCGCAATTGCGAAAGTTTTGATCACATTTGCGATCCTAGCAGTCCGCATTTGCGAACACTGGTTCGCATTTGCGAAGGCAGCAGGCATATCCATTCTTCGCATTTGCTTTCACTGGGTCGCATTTTCGATCAAGCCTAAGTTCGCATTTGCGAACTTTTCTTCGCATTTGCGAAGAATGCAGAGGTGTGATGTTTCTCGCATTTGCGGGCTTCGGAATTACGAAGCCCAAGTCGCAAATGCGACATCCAAGACTCTTTCTTCCCCAATTCATTGGTAAGTGATTCTAACCCATTTTCTTTCAATCTTTCATTACATTTCATAAGTTTTTAACCTAAAATCTAGTGTTTTCATGGTGGAAATTTGGGGGTTTGGGTAGAGTTGGGGATTTTTGAGAAATTGAGATTTAGACCTCAAATTGGGGTCGGATTCCAAAATAAATTACATAACCGGGCTCGGGGGTGAATGGGTAATCGGGTTTTGGTCCGAATTTCGGGTTTGGATCAAGCGGGCCCGGGAGTTGACTTTTGTTGATTTTTTCAATAATGACCTACATTGAATCTTTTGCAATCGTGGGTGATTCCTAAGACATATTTTGAATTATTTGGTTGGTAATTTGCTAGATATTGTTGGTTCGGAGGCTGGTTTGAAAGGCAAAGTTGTGGTTGAGCTTTGTGTGGTCTTTGGAGCGAGGTAAGTGTTGTATCTAACCTTGACTTGAGGGAATTAGGAACCCTCAGACTATTTTCTATGTGAATTTCATGTGAGCGGTGTATATGTGAGGTGACGAGTGCTTATGCGCCGCCGAATTATCTATTTTCCCTGTTTCCCCGTTCTTCTTATATTATCTCTTTCCCTGTCTTATTTGTTATATGATTTAAATGTGTTTACATGCCTAATTGCTATTTGTAGTCATTGTTCCCTCCTATTCATAATATTAGTTCTTTCCATGGTTTCATAATCTCCTACTATTTGCTCAAGTTGGTTTATCTGTACCTTGTAGTTGTAAATTTTGGATTGGTCTCGCTGTGTAGTATTAGTTATTCGGATTATCATATTGTACAAGGTTTCCTATTTGTTTAGTTTGGTGTCTTGGAATTGTAAAAGGGTTTTTCTATGATTTTAATTATGAGTTTTACTGTGCTTATAGAGTACCTGATATTGATATAGTGAGATCGGGTTACATGTCGCAACATGTGAAATAAGGGTGATATGTTGAGGTGGAACAAGGGTGAATTTGTACTATACGATGGGATCGGGTTGCACGCTGCAACAGGTGGAATAAGGGTGGATTGACAAGGTGAAATAAGGGTGAATTATGATACTGATATTGACATATGGTGGGATCGGGTTGCGCGCCGCAATATATATATATATTATTTACCTTTGTTGATATTGTTACGATGAAATAAGGGAGGAATTTGTGTTGTCTGGTGGGATCGGGTTGCGCACCGCAACAACCTATATGTTTCCATTTCTTGAGTTGTGTTGGTTTTCTTTTGGTATTTGTATCTGAATTATTAAAGATTGGTGATTCTGGATGACACTGGTTTATTTTTGAGGCTGTGGTTATTATTTTCAGTTGGCTATTTAATTATGTTCAGTATTCCCATTTTCTATCATTATTATATACTGCGTTCAGGTTGTAGAGTAGGTGACCCACCTTAGCCTCGTCACTACTTTGTCGAGGTTAGGCTCGGCACTTACCAGTGCATGGGGTCGGTTGTACTGATACTACACTCTGCACATTGTGCAGATTTTGGAGATGGTCCCAGCGGCGGCTACTAGAGAGCTCGGATTGGACAACCTGTGAAGACTTGAGGTACAGCTGCTCAGTGCCCGCAGCTCCTGAAGTCCCCGCCTTTTGTTTAGCTGTGTATTTTCATTCAGACAACTTTGTATTTATTTCAGACCCTTGTATGTATTACTTTAGAAACTCGTGCACCTGTGACACCGGGTTCAGGGATTTGTAGCAGATATATTTTTACGGTTTTAGCTTCTGCATTTATATTTGGATTATTGCAGTTACATCAGTCCTTCTTCATTAATTAAATTTAAATTGTTAAAAAGGATAAATTATTCTAACGTTGGCTTGCCTAGCAAGTGAAATATTAGGCGCCATCACGATCCAGACTGTGGGAATTTCGGGTTTTGACACGCAATCACAACCTTTGGTGGATTTTTAGATCATGACAAGTTGATATCAGAGCTCTAGATTATAAGGGCCACATAAGTTACGAGCAGGCCTAGTAGAGTCTTGAAAAAAATACAAAGATATCAATATCTATCTGCTAGAGGCTATAGGGCTTTAGGAAATTACCTTTTCTTGATTCCTTATCGTGAGTTGATTATTGTCTAAGCCTAAATACACCTCTTCCACCCTGTCACAGATGGTGAGAACGTGCGCTTCAGCAACAACAGTAGGTAGTGGAGAGATAGTACCACTGGTTGTAGCCAGGAGGGGCAGGGCTAAGGCTCTTCTTAGAGGTCGCATAGACGTTGCTAGAGGTGGAGCACCCCACGGAGCCTGTGGCCGCACCAGGGCAGTTTTAACAGATCCACCTAAGGATCAAGTGGAGGATATTGATGATTAGGTTGAGGCTCCAACACTAGTATCACGACCCCAAATTCTCACCTTAGAATGTCGTGATGGCATCTAGTCTCTAAGACTAGGTAAGCTTAACACATGCTGAGCTAATAACACGATTGAACTATTTAATCATTAAATCATAAACCAGTAAATGACATACATAGCTGCAACTACCAATAGTTATATATTTCCCAAAACCGGTAGTACGGAGTCATAAGCTCTACTAAAATACTAGAATTTCTAAATACTATATTGTTTCGATTTACGATTTAACAGTAGCATAAGGAAGTAAGATGGTGACTCCGAGGCCTGCAAGGGTCAAGCAGGTATACCTTGAAGTCTCCGTCGCGCAGACGCAACTCTCAATATCACGATCAGAAATACCTGGATCTGCACAAAAAAATACATAAGCATACCATGAGTACACCACAATGGTACCCAATAAGTATTGAGCGTAACCTCGGTAGAGTAGTGACGAGAGAAGGTCAAGATACCTACCAGACATAGAAACATGTACAAGATATGCATGAAGCTAACAATGGAAAGAACATCAATGTAAGGCTAACGGCAGATATATTATTGATTTACAACTAACAACGAAATAATAGAAATGCAAATGGCAGCAAGTAGTAAATAGGTAATAGAGAAGCAACATAATCAAAACATCGATGAGATATGAATGAACTCAAATAAGGAGGAACCAATGACAACTCAAATAATCAAATCTTTCCCAATGCATAGGCCTAAAACAAGAATTACCCTGAGGCACCACACCTCGTAAATCACTAATCATGGACCACAATTTCTAAATCTTACACGTATAACACCACGTGTCCATAATAACAATTACCTTCACATGTCAAGGCCCATGTGCTATCATGTATATTGCAACCGTAACAAATATCAATTAAAATGATCGAGAGTTATATTTAAACACCATAAAGCATAATAACAATCTTGAATAAAGTAAGGCGTCAAATGAAATAATGAGTTTATTTTAGAAATCAGTTAATATAAAATAAAATACAATTATACAAAATAGAGTATCATATAGGTTTAGTTTAGAAATCAATAAAATTGAGTGAAATGTCATATTTAAACAAAGCAAAACAATAGTCAAATTAACGAATTACATATAGAATTTGTTAAAAGAGAAACGTGATAACAATTTTTATGTAAGGTACCCAATCAAAAGGGTGTTGAGTATAATTTGAGAAATGAATTATAGTAAAAGGGCGATATCTATTTAAAATAATAAGGCACCAAGTGAGATAGCGAGTTCTATCTTAAGTGACACTTCGTATAAAGCATGTCAATAATTCTATTATTTAAATCATTATTCTACCAACAACTCAACAAAATATGATATAATGACTCCACGCAATTAAATTCACATTGACAATCAATTTACTAAAGTTATAACGGAGGCATAGATTGGAATGTTAAATAAATACAACTAATACATAGAATGCATGACTCACTGTCACGACCCAAAATGGACCCGTCATGGTGGCACCTATCATAGTACTAGGCAAGCCGACTACTCAGACGTTTCCCATACTGTAAAACTTTGAAAGATACGAAAACATCTTAATTAAAGGAAAATCTTTTAAAAACAGGATAGGAAGTCATAACTCAATACAAAATCTCTCCCAAAATTGGGGTGTCACCGAATACATAAGCATCTACATAAAAATATAGTCGGGTACACTGTCTAGAGAATAAAACTGAAATAAATAACATGAAAGATAAGGGAGGAGAGTCAAGGTCTGCGAATGCCCATCAGCTACCTCGATGATCTCCAAATGTTCGGACACCGCAATCAACGACCGCCGTGCCTGGAAATGCCTAAATATGCACACGAAGTGCAGGATGTAGTGTGAGTACAACCAACTCAGTAAGTAACAAGACTAACTATTGGACTGAAAGTAGTGACGAGCTCAACAGGTACAGTCCGCTATAGAATTTACAGTACAGAAATGTAGGCATGCTTTCAAGTTCAACAGAAAAAAATATATCAACTGAGAATGATATGAGGAATGTGACATCTCTATATCTACATGCCAATGTACATGCTGTATGGATGCATTATAATGGAAGTCTTGTGAACTCGCACTATCAGAATACTCAATCACTCAGTACTTTATATGGCCAATCCAGCCCCCAGAAGATCCATCCCTCAATAAATAAATCAACTGACAGTCAGTCACTCAGTACTGTATAGGGCCAATCCAGCCCAGGGAAGATCCATCCCTCAATATAAATAATTAGACAAGATTCATGCCCAGGGAAGATTCATCCCTCAATATAATATCAACTGCGCTCATTGTGGGTGTGCATACTCCGGAGGGGCTCCTTAAGACCAAGCGCTATAATGAGCCAAATCCAAGTATAAATCAATAAAACATGCTGCGGCATACAACTCGATCCCATGAATGTCACTCAAATCAGGTCCTCAGCCTCACTCAGTCATTAACCTCTCCAGTCTCTCGGGCTCACAACATCATGAAAACTAGCCCGACATGATGATATGATGTATCAATGAATGGAAACAGAGACTAAGATATAATATGCAATGATAGATGTGGCTGAGTTTATAATTGTCTATTAAACAAGTAATTCAACAGCAAGCCGACCTCTGTGGGTCCCAAATATATTGGCACCTAGCCTAAGAATGATTTTAACATGAGTCTCAGCTCAATTCTTCTAATATGTGGAGGGTATGTGGGTATTTACATGATTATTTGATTATGCAACTCCACGGGAAAAATTAAGTCACAATTTCTATGGTGCACACCCACACGCCCGTCACCTAGCATGTGCGTCACTTCCATACCAATCATATAATACGAAATTTAGGGATTTATACCCTCAGAACTAAGTTTAGAAGTGTTACTTACCTCAAACCGTGCAAATCTCTACTCCAACACGCCCTTGCCTCGTGAATCAGCCTCTAAATGCCTCGAATCTAGCCACAAACAGTTCGATACAATCAACACGGGCTAAAGGAATCAATTCCATAGGTAAATACTAAGCTATTAATAAAAAATCAAAAAGTCGACTCAAAAGTCAGACTTCGGGTCCACGTCTCGAAATCCGATATAAGTCATATAATCCGAATTCCATTCAACCACGAGTCTAACCATACCAAATTTACCAAAATCCGACACCAAATCATCACCTAAATCCCCAAATTAAGCTCCCCAAATTCCTAGCCTCAAATTCCCAATTTACACCTCAAAAATACGTAATCTATTCGGAATACTCAATGATAATTCAATATTATTGAAAAACAATTATCATAAGTGACTTGCCTCAAGAATCCCTTCGAAATCCCTCTCGAAAAAGCGCCTAATCCCGAGCTTGAAATGTTCAAAATGAAGAAAATCTCGGAAACCCTCGAATTTAACCACTGCCCAGTGCTTTCGCACCTGCGGCTCATTTAGTCGCAACTGCGGTCTCATGGGTGTGAGAAATCTCTCGCTTCTGCAGTTTGCCAAGGCTTCACTGCCTTCGCTTCTACGATCGCGCTTCCCCTTCTGCGGACTCGCTTTTGCGAGAAGCAGTCCGCTTCTGCGAACACTTGCGCTCCTTCGACCCCTTCGTCCGCATATACGGTCATGCAAGTGCGGAATTTCCCTAGCACCTGCGACCACCACCCCACTCTGCCCTTTTTGCTTATGCGCTGGCATGCTCTCTTCTGCGAGCTCGCACCTGCGATCAAAATCCGCAGGTGCGATTACACCAGCAGACTCCCCAGCTTTAGCAATGCACTAAATCTCATGTTTTATCCGTTAACGATCTGAAATCAACCCGAGGCCACCGAGACCTCAACCAAACACACCAACAAGTCCTAAAACATGACACAGACTTAGTCGATCCCTCAAATCACATCGAATAACACCTAAAACACGAATTGCACCCCAATTCAAGCCTAATAAAAACTAAGGAATTCCAACTTCTACAAACGACGCTGAAACCTATTAAATCATGTCCGATTGATCTCAAATTTTCCCCATAAGTCACATACAATACCATGGACCTACTCCAACTCGTGGAACCCCAACCCGAGCTCGGTAACCACAAAGTCCACTCTCGTTCAAACTTTTAAATTTCTAACTTTCGCCATTTCAAAACTCTTAAACAAACGTTCGTCCTCAAACGGGTCTAGAAACGTCCTGCTCAGTCTCCCAAGTAGCCTCCTCAATTGGCTAACCTCTCCACGACACTTTCACTGAAGCTATGTCCTTTGACCTCAACTTTCAAACTTGCCGATCCAAAATGGCCACCGGCTCCACATCATAAATCAAATCACGTGTCATTAGGAAGGACACAACCTTGCTAGGAATGTAATCCAGTGTACCCCTCCATTCCAACCATGGCAAAAAAGACATAGCTAGTGTCACAGTCTTGGCGTGACAATCCAAAATAGTATGATAGGGTGATAACCAGTACATGCCCAAGATCACATCAAAGTCTACCATATTTAGTAACAATTGATCAACTCTGGTCTCAAAACCACCAATAACAACTAAACATGACCGATACACACGGTCCACAATAATAGAATCTCCCACAGGCATGGACACATATACAAGAGAACTCAAAGAATCATGAGATATATCAAAATACAGAGCAAAGTAAGATGACACATATGAATAAGTGGATCCCAAACCAAATAAGACTGATGCATCCCTATGAAAAACCAGAACCATACCTGTGATGACAACATCCGATGCAACCGCCTCTTTCCTACCCGAAAAAGCATAGAATATAGTCTGGCCTCCCCTTCTAGGGTGACCTCTACCTGCCTGACCCCCACCCCTAATTGGTTGTGCAGGTGGAGCGGCAACTGGAGCAGCAACCATGGCCTGTGAAGTCTGTGGACCAGGTGGAATCCAGGGAGTCTTAGTAGTATATGGAGGTGCACCCCTCCTAAGTCAGGGACAATCCCTCACCATGTGTCTGATATCATCACACTCAAAGCAAGCTTTCGGTGGGTGTGGCTGCTGAAACTGACCCTGGCCTGGTCGGCTAGACTGACCGCTGAAGGCACCCCGTGCAGGAGGTGCACTAGAAAGTGGCTGAGCAAAATGGGAAACCTTGGACCTCGAAATAGAAGGAGTACTACTAGTAGATGGAAGTGCTGAATGAACTGGGCGGCTCACATAACCTCTACCGTGATGAGTTGCAGCTGGGGCACGGGCGCCACTACATCCTCTAGAATCTTGATGCCTCTGGGCCTCCCTGTCCTCTCTCTCAAGGCCCTACATACCCTACAACCTCCGCGCGATATCTACCACTTGCTAATATGGAGTATCCGTCTCCAACTCTCGAGCCATGCTAAATCTAATACCATAGTTAAGCCCCTCGATGAATCAACAGACTCTCTCTTTGACTCTAGAAACCAAGGCAGCTACATGTCGGGACAACTCACTGAATCTGATAGCATACTCTAACACTAACATGGTACCCTGGTGCAATTGCTCAAACTCTATATGCCACGCATCTTGAAGGGTCTGGGAACAAACTCTCTCAAGAACATCTCTGAAAACTGAGCCCATGTGAGCAAAGCTGCATCGGCTAGGCTACCCTCCTCGTAAGTCTGCCACAACTGATACGCTGCTCCTGACATATGGAATGTAGTAAAACTAACTCCGCTTGTCTTCATAATACCTATGGTGCAGAGAATATGATAGCATTTCCCTAGAAAACCATGCGCATCCTCGGTAGCTAGGCCACTGTAAATAGGAGGATGATACTTCTTGAACCTCTTAAGTCTCAGCTGCTCCTCCTTAGATATACTTCCCTAACCTCAGGCTAAATCGGAACAATAGGCTGTACTGGCATAACTCCCGGGGCCTATCAACCTGGACCTGTTGCTGTGAAGTACGGGTTACGGGAGTCTAGGCTCTTCCTCCGGCCTGAGATGTAGCTGGCGCGAGGGGAATCAATCCCGCCTGAGCCAGAGCGCCGAACATGCTCATAAATTGTGATAGAGTCTCCTGAAGTGCAGGGGTGACAACATGCGCCTAGGGTGCCTGTCCCCCAACCGGAGCTATTTGTGGCTCCTCAGTCGCTGCTCGGGCAGGTGCTCTAACTGCACCACTTTCCCCTCCTCGGCCTCTGCCCCTGCCTCGGCCTCTCGCTGCTCTAGCAGGAGGTGCGGATGCCTGATCATCGAATCTAGTAGTGTGTGTTCTAACCATCAGTGAGAGAAGAAAAATAGAAATATTCAAATTTCGAAGTCAACATTTTCACACGATAAGAAATCAAAGAAGTGGAATTTCCTAACAGTTTTGTAGCCTCTCGAAGATAAGTACAGACATCTTCGTACCGATCCGCAAGACTCTACTAAACTTGCTTATGACTCATAATACTGATGAACCTAGAGCTCTGATACAAACTTGTCACGACTCTTATTTCCCACCTTAGGAGCACTCAGCCCATTTCTATTCCACCAAATCATATAGCACCAGCGGAGTTGAAGGAGATAAAGGAACAGTGTCACAACCCAAAATCCAACCCGTCGTAATGGAACCAAACCCAACCTGTTAGGTAAGCCAAATAACAATAAAACATAATATAATGTCAATGATATGAGTGAAAAAATGAAATAACTATATTTTATACAACTTCCCAAGGACTGATAGTACAAGTCATAAGCCACTAAGACTTAGATTTTTCAAAAACTGAAGTGAAATAATTACAACATCTGTTTGGATTGTACATGAATAGAATTAGAATATAAAGCTACCAAGGAAAAGTGATAACCATAACTGGAACGAGGTTACATCTTCAATGCCATCTCCCGCCGTACAAAGCAGCAACAACTCCAAGATCTGCACGCATAGTGCAGAAGTATCCTAACTAACCTCGGCGAGGTAAAAGAAGCAAGAACTATAGATGATACTCACTAACACCTGTGCAGTTAATAATTTTAACAAGTATAGAACAAATATCTGATCAAATCAGGAAATCTCAGATAAAACCACGTTTATGCTCACAATTCTTTGTTTTAAAGTGATCCGACCAGTCAACAATTCAGCATATAAGGAAGATATGCAACTAAATCAGGTAAATAGTCAAGGAGGTTGCAGGTAAATATGAAATGCAATAACCAAATACTAGTCTGTTGTGGCGCGCAACCCGATCCAATACCCATTAGCCAATAAGGCCCGTTATGGCGTGCAACCCGATCCAATAATAGTAACCAGCTCTCCCAGAGCTCACATCAATCAGAAACGTTTCTCCTAATTTGCGTGTACACCATCAAGAGAGAAACATGAGAGGGTGACCCTAGGGGGATGGATCCTTATCCACACGCAAGCACAACCAATTCAACGTGCTACCAGCCCGGCATGGTTAGAGGCTCAATATCATAATCCGCCCGGCATGGTTACAGGCTCAATGTGATGGATCCGCCCAGCGTGGTCACATGCTATATCACAATTCACCCGGCATGGTCACAAGCATATCAAAACAATCTGCTCGGCGTGGTCACACGCATATAAACACAATCCGTCCGACGTGGTCACACGCATATCAACACAATCTGCTCGGCGTGGTCACAAGCACCCAGTCCAAATCATATCACACAGGAGCAAATAAACAAGAATACATGAATATGATGAATAACAAATCCCATGCTCCTGGATTGGTATAAATGACATGCTAAAGTGTATGCATGTGCAAAGTGTGATATCATAGCTCAGATCGGCAATTTAATCATAGAATAGCATTAATCAAGTTCATTTGGTGATTAAACCTCTATTCAGCCTCAAACACGGCTCAAATAATTCACACAATGTTACAAATATGAGAAACATCATAGCATAAAGCTTAACAGTCAATTCTAGGCTTATCATAGCCTTAGCACAACCCGAGAATGGATAAATAAACCCGGTGTTAGCACATGTTCTATAACCCCACACATGTGTGCACCCATAGCACGTAGCTACCACAAATAATCCAGGCAACTAGTGCCTCAACCATGTCTAGATAAGATACTTACCTCAAACAAGCCAAAACAATACCGAGCAAGCCCAATAATACTCTAGAAATGCCATCCCACGCGTATCAACCTTCGAGCGGCTCGCAAACTAGCCAAAAGCAACTCAAAAATATCAAATAGTGCCTAAGGAAACAATCCCAAATGACAAAGGTTGAATCTTTAATCAATAACTCAAAGTCAAACTCGAGCCCGCACCTCGAAACACAACCAAACTCACAAAATCCGGTAACCCATTCAATTACGAGTCCAACCATACTAATTTCACTCAAATACGACTCCGAGTCGATGTTCAAAACTCGAAACTTCACTTTAGGGAAATTTAGACAAAAACCCTCAATTTCTCTTTTGAAATCACCAATCAAATGCCAAAAATGAAGATGGAATCACGGAATAAAATAAATACTGAGTATAAAGCACTTACCCCAATCTGTGTGGTGCAAATAGCCTCAACAATTGCCTCAATCCGAGCTCCAAAGCTCAAAATATGCTAAAATGTCAGAAACCTTCGCAATAGAGTACTTATAATTCACTGAACAGTCAACCCATCGTGGTCACGGGATATCCTTCGCGATTGCGAAGAAGAAATGTAAATGCCTCCGAAAATACTCAATGCGATCGCGATAACTCCACGCAAACGCGATGACCATCTACACTACGCGATCGCGACACATCTAACGCGGACGCGATGAAGAAGTCTCCAGTTCCCAGCTCTAAACTCAGCTCAATGCGCATGCGAACAGTAACCAACACAACCCTACGCGAATGCAATCCTGAAGGCGCGAACGCGAAGAAGAAAATTACTCAGGTCCATAATCCCTCTATGCGATCGCGAGCGTGGCTCCGTGATTGTGATGCTCTGCAGACACACCAGCAATCAGCAATACAACAACCATCCAAAATGATCTGAACCTCGTTCAAAACTCACCCGAGCCCCTCAGGACCCAGTCCAAACATGCCAACAAATTTCAAAACATAAGACAGACCTACTCGAGGCCTCAAATCACACATAACAACATCAAAACGATGAATCGCACCTCAAATCAAACTTAATGAACTTGGAAACTTTCAATTTTCAAAACTCGTGCCGAACCTTATCAAATCAACATAGAATGACCTCAATTTTTGCACACAAGTCCCAAATGACATAACGAAGCCATTCCAATTATTAGAATTACAACCCGAACCTGATATCATCAAAGTCAACTCCTGGTCAAACTTATGAACAATCCAAAACTTTATATTGCCAACTTTCGCCAGCTAGTGCCGAAACCCTATAGAAATATCCAAATGCAAATCAGGGCATACTCCCTCGTCCATAATCACCATTTGGACCTAACAGAACCATCAAAACTCTTATCCGAAATCAAATACTCAAAAGTCAAACTTGGTCAACTTTTCCAACTTAAAGCTTCCTAGTTGAGAATTATTCTTCTAAATCAATTCCGAATCACCTGAAAACCAAAACTGACGATTCATACAAGTCATAATACATCATACGAAGCTACCCAAAACTTCAAATAGCTTAACGAAATGCAAATGCTCACAACGATCGGTTAGGTTATACATTCTCCCCCACTTAAACATACGTTCGTCCTCGAACCTGCCAACAGTCGTTCCAAAGCCATCAATTCACTATGTAACCTTACCACGCGCATACCTGGAGGTGATCCCACGTCACCCCAAATCCATATAAAATCGACAACTCAACATAACCGAAGATTCTTCCTTCAACCTTAGCCCATATACCTTGGAACCCAATTCCCAACATCCTGAATTTCTTACAAAACCCGAAACTCGCATCTACACAATGTATAAGTCTGAAAAAACTGTATCAAGCCATAACCATAGCCCAAGATGTAATCACATGATATACCACATAACTCGCATACTCGTAGCTAGGGTGTACAAAGAAAATCAATAAACCGTACCAAACCGATAATCCGAGTCAAACCGAAAAAAAACCCGATGTGGTTTGGTATTGGAAAATAAAACCCGACTATAATTGGTTTGGTTTGGTTTTAACTAAAAAAAGTCAAACCAAAACCAAACCAACCCGATAATACATTTATATAATTTTTAAAAATATTTTATACTTATAAATATTTATTGTAATCTAAGTTTTAAATATTTCTTAAACTTTTTCACTCTTTTATCTTTTAACGTATTATTTCAAGTTTAGACTTAACATTCTTGAATGGTAAATAAATTTTAAAGCCCATAAATGTAATAACTCAAACAAAGTTCAAATCAATACTAATGTTAACAAAATAAATTCAATTCAATACTAGGAATGACGATAGTGTTGGATAATTATTTTAGTTTTACATTAGTTTAAAATGTAAATGCATAACTTAGTTTATCTTTTTCTTCAGTGCTTAGTTATGTAATTAATATTAGTACTTATTATCTATACTTATTTTAGCATGACCTATATAGTATTTTTAGATTATGTTAATTTTCATTATGGTTTATTAATTAGCAATATTTATTTTATGTAATTTTATTATTTTATGTTATTGAATATTTTAGTATAATGCTATGACTTATCTCATATTATTGTGTTAGTTTCTTGAAAAATACATTATATAGTTGTATTTTACTAGGACTTAAGAAATATTTGGAGCACAAGTTACATATTTTATGCTATGAAGACTTTACCGGAAAAAAACCCGAAAACCCGAAAAAATCAGAAAAATCCGAGAAAAACTGATATTGAAAAACCCGACTTTGTTGGTTTGGTGTGGTTTATAAATTTAAAAACCCTACACCATTGGTTTGTTTTGATAATTGAAAAATCCGAACCAACCTCGCCTATGTACACCCCTAGTCGTAGCAATAATTTCCGACCACAATAGCTTCCCAAAAACAAGCCTGACACCGGTAACAAACCCAACCCCATATCGACTAAAACCTTGTTCCAACCCTTCGTACACTGCCAATGGTGAATGAAACATGCAGAAACTCGTAACCACTCATCATATCAATAAGTCATGGAGCTCTCTCTCGTCCGACAAAATCAAAGTCAAATTCTAAGCCGACTTCCGATATTATCTTTTCAACCATACCGTAAACAAATCCGATAGCACCCATTCTAGGTCCAATGACCTCATCTCATCAAATAAAATTAGTCTACTGACATGCCACACCAATACAACCTCAAGCAACAAACCGTGCAATCCGTGTACCGATAAGCAACAATTCAAATGCACTCAAAAATGGAAAATGACTCAAATGAAAGAACCGTCCCGCAGGTTCAACAGATACCACCACAAGCGCAATGCTAAGAACCCATCACACATAGTAGAACCGAGACACATGGATCTAACACAAAGGATCATATCCCAACATAACTCCGCTACAATGAGCGACCCTAACCAAACACCGGTCCATATGAAATATCTCAAGCCACAATGCTCAAAAATCAACAACCACACACAATTTGACATCAAATACACGAAGTGCGTGACTATAACCATGGATAAACGGATAGCACCATATACCACAAACAGGAAAGACAATCACAACTCCTCGTTAACCATTCAACACTCCATTAACCATCTCGCTCGAGTTTCGCCATAAGGCCCAAACAGAACCGCATCATGTGTGCATATAACCAGCAAATCACAACCCATCATAGCATAGAAGAGTAACACACAGAACATCTCAAAATACGAACAAGCTCAACTCTAACCAAATGACACACCTCTCAACACTAACAGTTCTGAGTCAACAAATCTGACCCGGTGTAGAATACACATCCTCATTGGGCCTACCAATGAGCCCCCAAATCAACTCCGGCCATCCCCAAAGGGATAAATAGCCCTCCAAAAGTCCACAATGATCTAACCATAACGCGCATCACCATTTGGCTAACATTGGCCACATCTTCACATTTCGCAACCCTGAAATAATTTAATTCTAAGAACTCCTAGTCTCCAAATCCATAGAATACATGAATCACTATTGTCGATCCCAGCTCCACCACTCGAATGACTATCACATCTCTCATACATAATCATCCCATGAGAAATACTTCTATAATTCCCCTGCACTACATGGTAAAATCTAAATATCAACTGTCGATCAACCAGAGGAGTACCGCAATACCAATGAAGCATCCGAAGTCAGAACACAGTGCGCCTTCCGAAATGCGAACCCTTCTTAGGAAATACCAATTAGTAATAACATTCATCCAAACATCTGAAATAGTCCATGTTGTCCAAAATTCATGACCTTCTCTCCAAAGTTGAACTGCCACCTTGTACATGCAAATCCCAATCCCATAAGACGCACCGCATCTATCATGCCATCATGTGAAAAGCACGAGAATCTCATTATCAACTCTAAGTCACAAGTAGATTACACACTCGATTAGCTAGAAACCTTTCACCATATCCTATTCAGGAGAAAATCACAACGCACAAAAAACTCTTCATGCTTGTATAAAATATCCAACCCAAGCCGTGGAAGGAATCATCGAGAACTTTACGAAACCCATTTGCACATAACCAAGCCATCAGAACTGAATTCTTCTAAATCAACCAAGTCACGCAGGTCGCCAAACCCAAGAGTATTGCCACAAAACACCTGTAAAGCCTCATCACACCGTAAGAACCAAAAGAACCGAGCATACCATTACCATACTGATCCAACATACTACCAAGATGTCTTATTTCCTCTGAGTTTCTTCTGAATTACCTTCAAGTTGATACTTCTCTTTGCTAGCGTACTACGACCCTTAACTCAACGCTCAGCATGAGAGATCTTAGCATAAAACCACATCACTCTAAGGCCCATAAGCCATTGTATTCCCTCTTAAGCACTCTAAAGGTACCACAACTGAGACACCCACTCTGAAGAGACCTTCTGCGAATTTAAAGTTTTTCCTTTTACCTCCCGGATACTGAAATGTAGAATCCATAGGGATACAAAAATACTACAAGTCCCAGCACCATCCAATGCAAATCTCAGATATTAGCCATATACAAATTCAGAGAAATTCTCCATTACCACATATAAATCTTGAATCCATTAGAACCTTCTCATGAGTCATCCACTCTGCTCAAATCTCAATTGCACCGCCCAAACGGGCCGAACGACTTGTGCCCCATTAGCAGAATAACACCCAAAGAAGTAATCCGCACCAATAAACAACCGAGTGAATCCTTTTTCTTGGTACATTATATCCATCACGAACAACAACCCTAGGCCATTTCCAAGACTTCATATATCCATAAGGTGTAATACATCATGCATCCAGAAATCCCTTAATCAAGTCATCCTCAAAACCAACCTCTGCAAGTCATAACCGATCAACAAGTATGCCTCTGACCGAAACAAATACTACACATAACCATGCAATCAAATCGCCGATGGTAGAGTCCCCTACTTGGCTCAATTCCATATAATAAAACATTAGATAACTCACAATACCCATACTCTATTATTGCCATAACCCCGCTGTGAGATTCAACTAAATTTTTCACAAGCTCATGGAACACAAACCATACAATAGTTCAAATCATCTGCTAAGCTTGCATTCATCCTCGTGACAGTCAGATCAACTTTCTCAACCAATCCAAACTCAAATCGCAACACATATTACCCACTGGTAGAAAACAACCCTCCACATAACATCATAAGGATCACACATTCGTAGATTACCCCGCAGGTGATAACCCACATGCTTAGACTCAAACTGACATCTCTCTATACTCTTTCACAACCACAATTACTATGCAATCACTTAATCTTCCTGAGTCTGAACTCATCCACAAGATATGAGAATATACTTCGTTCCACAAATGAACAACATGAAATAATCTCTCAAAACACTCATAATTCAAGACTGTATAATACATCCACATAAATTGAGCGATCGTAGTCCTTTCAAATCCCAAGAAAAATCTTCACGTCATATTAAAAACCATATGAACATATCCCGCAGTCACATCATACACATTATATAGTTAACCAACCACTCACCGAGTCGTAAATCCCACTTCTAGGGACACCACCGGACATATGAGTCCAACAAGTGCATACTCCCATAACTGAAACCATCGAGCCCAAGTCGCGGTCAAACCCCAGCCTCAAGTCCTCCAGAATGGCCTGCCATCAAAACACATAAAAGACATCTCGCACCTCCTTCATGGAAATCACAAGCCATCGATGCACAGCTGATATCGAGCACTTACATACACATATGAGTGAGAGGAAGGAATTCAAAGAGTTCCGCTTCAAGCTGAATCAATACTGCACGATAAGGAATGAAAGATGGGAGGTTTATAATAGATGCCTTGTAGTCTCTCAAAGATAGGTAAGGACGCCATCATACTAATCCGCAAGACTCTACTAGACATCTTCTCATGACTCGTAGAACTATGAACCTAAGGCTTTGATACCAACTTGTCACAACCCAAAATCCAACCCATCGTGATGGCACCTAGCCCAACCCACTAGGTAAGACAAATAGCAATAAAACATAAATATAATGACAATGATAAGATTCAAAAATGAAATAACTAAATTTTATACAACTCCCCAAGGACTGGTAGTACTAGTCATAAGCTACTAAGACATAGATTTTTCAAAAACAAACTGAAATAATTACAACATCTGTTTGGATTGTACTGGAATAGAATTCAAATCTAAAGCTACCAAGGGCAAGTGATAGCAATAAATGAAGCGCGACTACATCTTCAATGCCAGCTCCCGCCATACATATCAGCAACAACTCCAAGATCTACACGCATATTGCAGAAGTGTAGTATGAGTACAACAGACCCCATGTACTCAATAAGTATTCTAACTAACCTCAGCAAGGTAAAAGAAGCAAGAACTATAGATGATGCTCACTAACACCTGTGCAGTTAATAATTTCAATAAGTATAGAACAGATATATGATTAAATCAGGAAATCTCAGGTAAAACCACTTTTATGGTCACAATTCTTTGTTTTAAAGTGTTCCGATAAGTCCACAATGCTGCATATAAGGAAATTCAACGTAACCAGCTCTCCCCGAGCTCACATCAACCAGCAACTCGTCGGTTTCTCACAATCCGCATGTACACCAACAAGAGAGAAACATGAGAGGGTGACCCTAGGGGGTAGATCCTTATCTACACGCAAGCACGGCCAATTCAACATGCTACCAGCCCGGCGTGGTCATAGACTCAATATCATAATCCACCCGACATGGTCATATGCTTAATGTGATGGATTCGCCCGACGTGGTTACATGCTATATCACAATCCGCCTGGTGAGGTCAAATGCATATCAATAAAATTCTCCCGACGTGGTCACAAGCATATCAACATAATCTGCCTGGTGTGGTCACATGCACCCAATCCAAATCATATCGCACAAGAGCAAATAAACAAGAATACATGTATGTGATGAATGATTAACAAATCTCATGCTAAAGTGTAGGCATGTGCAAAGTGTGCTATCATAGCACAAATCAACAATTTCATCACAGAATAGCATTTATCAAGTTCATTCGGGGATTAAACCTCTCTGTAGCCTCAAACACAGCTCAAATAGTTCACACAATGTTACAAATATGAGAAACATCATAGCTTAAAGTTTAACAGTCAATTCTATGCTTATCATAGCCTAAGTACAACCCGAGAATGGATAACTACCCCTGGTGTTCACACATGGGCTCAAACCCCACACATGTGTGCACCCATAGTACGTAGCTATCACTAATAGTTCAGGCAACTAGTGCCTCAACCATGTTTAGATAAGATACTCACCTCAAACAATCCAAAACAATACCGATCAAGCAAAACAATACTCTATAAATGCCATCCCATGCGTATCAACCTCCGAGCGGCTCGTAACTAGCAAAAAGCAACTCAAAAACATCAAATAATTCCCAAGGAAACAATTCCAAATGATAAAGGTCGAATCTTTAATCAATAACTCAAAGTCAACCAAAAGGTCAAACCCAAGCTCGCACCTCGGAATCTGACAAAACTCACAATATACTACAACCCATTCAATTAGGAGTCCAACCATACTAATTTCACTCAAATCCGACTCGGAATAGTTGTTCAAAACTCAAAAAATCACTTTAGGAAAATTTAGACAAACACCGACAATTTCTCTTTTGAAATCATCAATCATATACAAATATGAAAATGGAATCACGAAATAAAATAAATACCGAGTATAAAACACTTTCCCCAAACCATGTGGTGAAAATCACCTCAAACATCGCCTCATTCCGAGCTCCATAACTCAAAATATGCTAAAATGTCTGAAACCCTCAAAATATAGTACTTATAATTCACTGAATTGTCCACCCATCGCGATCGCGGGATATCCTATGCGGTCGCGAAGAACAAATGCAACTACCTCAAAAAATACTCAGTTCATTCGTGATAACTCCTAGGCGAATGCGATGACCACATACATCTACACTACGCGATTGCGACACAGCTAACGCGAACGCGAACGCGAACGCGAACGCGAACGCGATGAAGAAGTCTCCATCTCCTAGCTCTCAGCTTAGCTCAATGCGAACGCGGTGCCTCATATGTGAATGATGGTAGGCTATAATCTCATGTTTTAGTTGATTATTGTACTCTAATTTACTGCACTTTAATTGAGTTGGAGCTTTAATCGCTAGTGTTTTGTACTAATTGTATTTTTTATGCCTTGTAGGAGTGATTCAAATTTATGTAGATGTTATGGAATAAATTCAAGCTAGTCGGGAGCTTTGAAGTCTGAGTAAAATCCCAAAGATTAAGTCGGAATTGTGTTCGGGGATCAACGGATGATAGTGGAACGAAACGAAGAATCGAGCAGGCATATTGTGCAATGTACAGTAAGATGCATATAACATTTTGCTCAGAACTCTGTTTGGGCTCCACAATATATCTTTGGAAATATATTTAAAAGGGATACAACTTTCATGTTTTACGTTTTCACAAATTCCCAACAGACCTCCACTCAGGTGCACGGCCGCACATTGGGCGCGCATATGAGGCAGAACAGGGTGAAAAGTGCGCGAGCACACTTCCAGGTGCGCGGCCGC